>PVJN01036602.1:0-21401 GCA_004026805.1 Lasiurus borealis | reverse complement strand
CAGGCTGTGTCTCCACCCTCTGCTCAGGCTAGGATACAATAGGAGGGGTAAGAAATGAGAGGGAGAGGAAGGTGGGACTGCATGCAGACAGGTTGAGAGGAGAAACAGAAATACAGAAAGGGAACAAGCAAAAGATGCAGGAATGAAAAAGGGAAGGAAATGTGGGGCTGCACAGGGAAGGGAGTGGCGACCATGGGGGTATGGAGCAGCTGCACTTGGCGAGGGGCAGGGCACAAGTGGCACAGAGTGGGGAGCTCTGCCCAGATGTGGAAGGAGGGTGGTGGCCCCTGGCATGGGCTGTTGGGATGGAGGGTAGACAGTCAGAGGCCTTCCAGGTGGAAGTTCTCCTGTCCCACAGCAGCAGCGCCAGGGGCACACAGGCCTCGGCCACCCTTGCTGGGTCGGGTTCCCTGTGCTGGGAGGGGAGGCACAGCTTGGTTGGGGTGGAATCGGACACTATGGAGGGTGCTGCTTTTGTCCCTGAGGGCTGGACCCCAAAGGCACTGGCCAAGGTTAGGTTGGTGGCACATTAAGTGTACTTTGTTGACTAGAAGTTGGGGTGTCCTGGGCAGGGAATGGGAGGATGGCAGTGGGGAGGTTGGGGAAAGATGGGGGGTTGGCAAAGGCCTGGCCGGGGCTGGGGGTTAATGCCCCCTAAATGGAAGCTTTAATATCAAAGTGCATGCAGGCGGGGCTGGAGGCAGGTCCCAGAAAGGAAAGGGGAAGATTTAAAAGAGAGCAGTAAACATGGCAAGGGGCAGTAATAATAGTGAAGGAGGGAGGAAGGGAGGTTTCAGGTTCACAAGGGAAAGGTGAATGAGGGGGAGAGGAGGAGTAAAAAGGAGACATGAAGGGAGAGACAGGAGGAATGAAGGGAGAGAAGGGAGGAGGGAAGTAAGGAGAGGGAGGAGCCGTGGGAGGTTCAAAGGGAGGGAGGGAAAGAAAGCAGGAAAGATAAGGATGCTAAAATGAGGTGTGGCCAGGAAAATAATTAAATAAAAAGAAGAAACAGAATGTGAGAGTGAGCAGTTTAAAAGGAGGAGTTAGAAAATTAAGTACAGGATGATGTTTTTAAAATGTACTTGGACATCCCCTGAAGGCTCCTGGTCTGTGAAAGGGGGCGCAGGCTTGGCTGAGCCCTCCCACCCCACCCCCCACCATGTGCATGAATTTTGTGCACTGTGCCTCTAGTACCATATAAAACTGTTTGCAGTATTAATCTGCTACTAATCCAATCCAGTGTATTTTCATCTCAGACATTGTAGTGTTCAGTTTAGAAGTTAAGTTTGGGAGATATATATATCTCTAACATCCTGAACATAAGGAACATAGCTATAATATAATATAAATGGTGGTCTGGTGTCCTTGTCTATTAATTATAACAACTGATTCTCCTCATTATGAGTTCTATTTTCCTGTTTGTTTGCATGCCTGGTACTTGTATGAATTTTACCTTGTTGGGTGCTAGATATTTTTGTATTCCTAAAAATATTTTCATGTTTTCTTTTGGTTAGAGATTTTCAAGAGCCATGTAAAAATCATATGCAACAAATTATTTAGCAAAATTGCTAATGCTTCTGATGAAAAAAAAAAGTAACATTTTATAAGACCAAGTTACTTGCTGATCTGTACTATTTTTATAGCATAGTTATAACTGCAGATTCTATTTATACATCATCAGTTTGTAATGATCTGATCACTTTGTATTACTAAAGGAAGAGAAAAAAAGATCAAAGTAAAGATTCTATGATGGCACAAGTGGGACTTTATTTTTTCAAAGTCAAATCAAAGCATAACCATTTCTGCTAAATTTCCTGCTTTGTATACTTTACACTATTTTTAAGAAATAGGCAATTTCAATAACCAGATGCAGTTAAATTTCTTGAAAATAACTTGATCTTTTGTGTCCTGCTTTTATTTTGTTTGAATGATTCAGAATAGTGCTCAGCCTAGTACGAATTATCCCCCATTAATGAGGTGGAAACTTCCTGAGTATTCTACACAATGCTCCATGTTTCAATTTAACTGTTAGAATCAAACAATATTTTTGGCTCTGTGTGACCTTCTAATAATGCTCCTTTTAATCCTTTTGGATTACTGTTTTCTCTGACATTAGGTAGTTTCCTAGCACATATGTGTTGATCAGTACTCTACTGAATATCTTAAGGGAACTCTCTGCAAATGTCTAGAATTATTTCTATGTGGCTCTCTCTTATGAGCTCTAGCAGTTTTGTTTCCCCCAGACTCTCAGCTCTCTCTCTTCAACTCAGTCTGACTGGGATACATCTGTGCATCACAGGTGTAAGTTAGGAACATTGCTCACCTTATTCATTCCTTTTATCAGGGCTCACTTCCTTTCACTGACTGAAGTCCAGTTTCTTGAAAACTTGTTTCTTATTTTGCCTGGTGTTTTGTTTTTGTTTCTTTTAGGTGTAGGGTAAATCCATTTCTATTATTCCAACTTGATCCCAAGTGGAAGTGAAGCCCTCATGATTTTTATTAATTAGTTTTTAAAATCCCTTCCCATAGTACCAGTGGCCAAAGCCAAAATTTTATTACTTTCACTTAGATTACAATGGTTTCTTCCTCTTATTGTGTCTTTGTCTAGAGTTTTAATTCCCCTTAAAATTTTCCTCCACAGTGACCACCAGGGTGACATAAGTGAAATGTAATCCAATTATTTTATCCACTTTAAAAATCAGTCAATGGTTTCTATTTCCTTTAGAATAATACTAAGTTTCCTTAACATAGCATATAAGCTCTTCATGACTTAAGTCTCTGCAGAACTTGCTAGTCTCCACATACCAAACTCTAAATGCTGGCAACAATGAACTATACCTACTCTTCACCCTCAGCATGTTGTGCATTTGCTTATGTTACCTCTGCCTAGCAATACTGCTTTCTCTTCTTCCTCCCAGGCTAATTTCTCCTTAATGTTTCATCTCAGGTGTTACTTCTCCAGGAAGCATCCTCCCTCAGTTTGGGTTAGGATCTCCTCTAACACTGGTATACATCTTTAACATAGTAACTTAATACACTATAATATAATTGTGTTCATGTATCATTCTCTTTCACTATATGGTAAGCTATTTGAAGACAAGGTTTATATATTAATCAATTCTGTAACCCAACAACAGATACATACTGGGCACATAGTAGATGTTAATAAATCCATATTTAACTTAAAAATAAATTATTTCACCTATGTATATTCTGCTTTTCCATTTTAACTTGGAGAAATTATCTATTAGTTCTTTTTTTAAATACAGGTTTCAATAAATTGTCATCTGCACAATGCATCCTGTGCCCTATGTCTCAAGAAACGTCTTTTTCCATCACCATTTTCCCCTACCTTTATCCACCTCCACGCAGTCCGCTCCCCTTTCCTTCTGGCTATCACCACACTGTTGTCTGTGTCTATATGTCAAGTATATATGTTTTTTTCTCTCCCCCCAGCCTCCTAATCCCTTTACCTCCTTTCATCTACTCCCAAACCCCACTCCCTGTGACAGCTGTCAGTCTGATCTATGTATCCATGCCTCTGTTTCTATTTGGTTCATTAGCTTCTGTATAAGTGAGATCATATGGTATTTGTCTTTCTATGACTGGCTTATTCCTTTTATGCCTTCTATAGCACCTGACACAATACTGAGCTTTCAGTTTGCTAAACAAATATATGTTTAAGTACTTTTTACTATAATACCAAAACTTTTCTTCAGAAATTATAGTAATTTTTTTTCACTAAGTGTGAAATTTGGTATAAAATCTTAAGTTCTCAGATATCAATTCAATAATAAATATCTAATATCTTAAGGTATTTTATATTCTTTTTTTTCCCTGAAAGACAATGGTAACAAATGACATGTACACTCCATTTGCAATCGATTTCAGTAAAATTGGAATAAAATTGGTAATGCTGCTAATCAAAAATAAAAAAATTATAAGTATTTTGTAAAACCAAGTCACCTGTTGATCTGTAGTATGTTCTGTACCATATTCATGACTGTAGATCCTATTTGAACATTATCAGTTTGCAGTAAGTGCAAGAAATGATCACTTTGTAGTACTAAAGAGGAAAAAAGAAAAATTAAAACAAAGATTATATAATGATACAATTTGGTCCTTTCAAAACCAAATCTAACTTCCTGTCTATATATACCTAAAAATAAAGAAGATTTTAACATAGGCAGCTTTACTAACCATAAATAAGTCATCCCATTTTTATGAACAGTAATTTTAAGTAGTCAGAGAGCATCCATCAATACCGAGCTAAGAATCTCTTAGCTCCCCTTAAATGAAAAATAAAATATATAATAAATTTGAATCACTTTTCAAATAGTAAATTTCAGCAAGTAAAATCAATTTTTTTATGAAGGGAGAACGTGGAAATGGCACAGACAACTCTAATCACATCCTTAAAATTTTTAATTCTGTTGTAAAATGTTTCAAGTTTGCTAACATTTTGTTTTAAATAATAATAAAAATCATTAACTACAAAACAATATTTGCTTTGATTGATTAACTAGAGGCCTGGTGCATAAAATTGTGCACAGGCGGGGGTGTCCCTCAGCCCAGCCTGCACCTTCTCCATCCTGGAACCCCTCGGGGTATGTCCGACTGCTGGTTTAAGCCCAATCCCAAGTTGTACATCCCTCCCACAATCTGGGACTGCTGGCTCCTAACCACTTGCCTGCCTGCCAGCCTGATCGCCCCTAACTGCCTGTGTCTTGGCCCCTGCCACCATGGCTTTGTCTGGAAGGATATCTGGAAGATGTCTGGTCTAATTAGCATATTACCCTTTTACTAGTATAGATTATTAGTATAAATAATTTTTAGGTTCTCAGAAGCCATTTATGAAGACTTGACATTGGATTCTTACTGAAAATTGTTCAACCTCTTAGGACATTCATTTCTTCACCTATAAAGCTAGAAATCAACAGCTGTCTCATGGCTGCTGTAGAATGTTGGAGAACAGGGTGGTTTCCAAGTAAATGTTAGTTTCTATTCCCTTGTCCACTAACTAATCAGAACTGTAACTAAAGTGGGATCAGGTATATGGCAAGTAAGTTCTGTGAACACTCTCCTAGTTTCTACAAAATAACTTACTCCTTTTCTCTACTTCCTGAAGGAACGTATTTGATTTCTTTCACATGCTGACTACTGTTCTTCATGTCTATTTATATAGTTTAATATTTTAGTATTTCACTATACACCAATTTTTAAAATGTTTAACAACTTCAAAAAACAGGTCCACTACTATAAAATATTTCTATTAACTTCTTATATTCCATTACTTTCATAGTAAAAATATTTTTCTAAGTAGCTGAGATAACTATAACATTCCATTTTTACCTATGTAAAGATATTTTATTAACTTTTAAATTAACTTTGAATTCACTAAAATTATGTAGTATATATTTGTGTATTAGTTTATCTTTTTTCTATATTGGAAAAAATTATGCTAAAGTAATTAGCCATTCCATTTTTTTATTTATTTATGCTAAAGTAATTAGTCATTCCATTTTATTTATTTATTTATTTATATATTTACTTACTCACTCACTCGAGGCCCGATGCACGAAATTCGTGCGAGAGTAGGCCTTTATTCCCCCGGCTGCCAGCACCAGCTTCCCGCTGGCACCCAGGCTTCCCTCTGGCTGCTGGCACTCAGGACCCAGGCTTCCTTTACAGAGGGAGGCCCTGTCCACCCGCTGCAACCTCCCGGTTGGTGGACTGGGCCTCCCTCCCTCTGCGAGGTGATCATAGGGTGATGGCTGGGCCCTTGAGCAATCACATCACACCTATCTTGGCTGGCCTGGCGTCAGTGGATATTATAGCGTGGTCTCGGGTGGTTGTCCGATGGTCGTTCTGCTGTTTGGCTGAATTTTTTATTTTTAGGTATACACAGACAGGAAGTTTGATTTGGTTTTGAAAAGCAGCTGATTCTTTTTAGGGAGAAAAGGTTATTGGAGACTCCAATTTTGCACCCACTTATTTTTTACATATAGATTTCACAATTGCTTAATTTAGTTTTAATATCTATTCTATTGATATTTTAAATTTACAGATGACCTGAAGAATATTGTGATTTTTGTTATAGTTATTATTTTTAAAGGAAATGACATGTTTTAAATTATGCAAGTATTTTCTCTCTTGTCTCTCTTTTTATGAGGTATTTTACATCCCACTATAATGAAGCTAAGTACTTTATATTTTTTGTAAAATAATTCTTTAAATTGGGAACCTTATAATAGTATTTGTTCCATAATAGGAAATAAATTATGTGTTTTTTTAAAAAAAGGAAGTATCTAAGCATATCCTTTAGCTTTATAGATATATAACTACCAAGAATATAATAATAAAAGCATAATATGCAAATCAACCAAATGACCAAACAGCAGAATGACCGTCCAAATGACTTTTGGCCGACCATGCTGCCAGCCAAGGCAGCTGTGATTTAATTGGTCAGGCGCCCTGCCATTGCCCCATGACTGCCCAGCAGAGGGAGACCCAGGCCACCCAGCTAGCAGCACAGCAGCGGGTGTGTGGGGCTAGCTAGCGATCACCCTGCAGAGGGAGGCCAGCCAAGTGATCACACCCCATGCCTGTCGACTGGAGAGGGAGGCAATCGGTGGCAGGGCAGAGTGGGGCAGTACCACACAGGTGACAAGCAGTGCAATGGTGTGGGTGGGGCCAGCTGCCAGCAGCCAGGGGAAGGAAAGATCCCATAGGCCAAATGGGTCCCCACCCAAATGGGTCCCGGATTACAAGAGGCTGGGCTAAGGGACCCCAACCCCCCACTCTGTGCATGAATTTTGTGCACCAGGCCTCTAGGTTAGTTATATAAACTGAAAGTAGTTGCCTTGGGAAAACGAAACATGGAGTGAAGCCAGAGATGGTATTTTTTGTTTAATAATCCTTATAGAACTATTTAACTCCTTAAATTATATGCTAATAATTTTAAGAGGAAAAAATAAAAATTCAATTCAAATTTTAATTTCTAAAATAAATCCATGTTCTTATATAGTTCCATTCATCTTTCAAAATAGAAATGTTCCATAATTATAATTAAGGATTACTTTCTCAGTCATAAGAAAACTAATATAACACTAACATATAATTATATTTCTCAATATAAGTGTATAAATAGACTATAAAATAACTTTCAAGTTCAATAAAATATCATTACATTAAAGTTTACCCTTACATGAATAGTCTATGTACCTAGGATTTCTCTCATATTGAATCTCAAATACAACTGTAATCATTGAAACTTAAAAAAGTTTCCTCTATACACTAAATTATTAAAATTATTATTGATTCTTATTTTGGATTTGCTAAATAGAAAAATAAATATATATATATTTGCTAAATATAAAAATAAATATAACGAGAAAGTTATATTTTAGCAATTTTCCCCTTAATATAATATTCACATTGTTAATGTGGGCTCTTTAGGGCTGGAATGTTCAAATGGAGTTTTATTTTTTTGTATGTGGGGTTATTTCAACATGGTTTCCTTTAATCATGGTTATGCTTATAGTTAATGAGGTATGTATTTTTAGGAGAAAAAAAAAACACATCAAACTTAGCATATGACTTTATAATGACTATCAGTTACATTAAATATCTTTTCTCTTACCATTTTGGATAAGTTGAACATGGCCTCCCACAAGCCAGAAGAGAGAATCAGTCACAATTTGGAAAAAGTGTAGTAATTCATCTTTTTCTTCACCCTTAACACACACACAAATACCAAAAAAGCCAGGTTACTTTTCTGTAATTGCTTTGTTTGTGTGTGTGTATGTGAGAAAGAGAGAGAGAGAGGGGGGAGAGAGAAAACTGACTTCTGAGGAGTTAGAGGAGCTGGTATCTGGATCTAATAGGTATTTATGAGGTATGTGACCTTGAAGCGTTTACTTTTTTAATTTATAAAAAAAAATAGCTTATAGACTACTCTACTTACTAGAAATGGTTGTTACCCCAAGATTAAATAAGACAATGTAAGTAGTATAAAAACTGGGATTTCTCAACACCTCTGGAGCTTTTTAAATATACCATGTACAGGCATTGGTGCAAACATAGTAATTCTGAATCTCCAAAGTTAAAGTCTGGACATTGTATTTTTACAAAGTTAGGTGGATCACTTGGTTATACACCCAATGCTGAAAATCACAATATGCAAATGTAGGTGTCAGCATGTAAAGCATTAATAATATATTTCAGTTGCAGCATCTATTCTTCGACTCCTTGAGGGTAGAGACCATGTTATTTAGCTCTCCACTGTATACTTAATATTTAAAAACAACCAACATTTATTCAATAGATAAATGCCAATTTTCCTAGCTTCTTCTTTTCTGGAATATAGGGTGAAACTTATTCTAGATTAGAGTATGTGTCACTATGGAAAATAAGACATTAAGTTCCATTCGCAATTCTGTCATTTACTGGCCATGTCCTGAGTGTCTGTATTGCAGCACTAACGTAATGATGACAACAGCAAAAACATTATGATTGCCATGTTTATTCTTTATAATAATGAAAGTATTTTCTTCCTATTATTCTAGCATAGAGTTAGATAGGTGCTTAAATAGACATGCACTAACTTAAATATTAGATTTAAAAAAGAAGTGCTACATTAGAAAAAAATTTCTTTAGTTTAATCAACTGCCTTAGTTTCACTAAACATACAGACTGGTTTGGCTCAGTGGATACAGCGTCAGCTTGCGGACTGAAAGGTCCCAGGTTCAATTCTGGTTGGAGGCATGTACCTTGCTTGAGGGCACATCTCCACTGTGGGGTGTGCAAGAGGCGGCTGATCGATGTCTCTCTCTCATCGATGTTTCTGACTTTCTATCTCTCTCCCTTCCTCTCTGTAAAAAATCAATAAAATATATATTTTTTAAAAAACAAGTAATCCTCAATGTTGTCAATCACAAATGATAGTGCTGGACTCCTAGACTTCCTACTTTCATTAGATAATGTCACCCATAAATTTATGGCTTCTGAAACTGCTTAACACAATTTACCCTTAAAGCACTTCAAAATTCTCCCATAGGTGTTTTCTATTTGTATATATCATATACATTATTTATATTCTTATATATATAAAGAATATCCTGTGTATATCATGCTATGTAATCTACTACCTGATTAGGAAAAACCTATGTAGGTAGCACTAATAAATAAAATAGTTTTCTTATTACTTCCTTTAATCCTCCTTTTTGTTTTTTAAATATATTTTATTGATTTTTTAAAATATATATATTTTATTGATTTTTTTTTTTTTTTTTTTACGGAAAGGAAGGGAATGGGATAGAGAGTTAAACATCTATCAGCTGCCTCCTGCACACTCTGTACTGAGTATGAGCCCACAACCAAGATAATGCCCCTGATGGGAATCGAACCTGGGACTCTTCAGTCCCCAGGCCGACACTATCCACTGAGTCAAACCAGCCAGGACTATTTTATTTATTTTTTTATAGAGAGGGAGAGAGAGTTAGAAACATTGATGAGAGAGAAACATCAATCAGCTGCCCCCTGCACACCCCTATTGGGGATGGGTCCCCAACCAAGGTACATATCCTTGACCGGAATTGAACCTGGGATCCTTGAGTCTGCAGGCTGACACTCTATCCACTGAGCTAAACAGGTTAGGGCTTAATCCTCCTTCTTAATTTTGCCCCATGGTCAAATCATCCTTGTTTTCTGTAGCTGATTTACTCCCTTTGATGTATGTGCTAAATAAATTTTTCTCTCATAATTATCTTGTGTTTTTTTATTTTTTAAAAGTCTAATACTTTAGTATTAAAATAAGCTTCACATACACCATTAAAAATAGGGCCACTTGAAACAATTATTCTGAAATCTATAAATATGCTTATAGAGTACACTGAAAACTGCATATATCAACATGTTAGAATTTATTTTTAGCACAAAACATGCAAATACGTTTATTGAATCCAGTATCAGCAATTTAGTTCCAGCAAAACATCACCCATCCCATTGATGTTTTCTATTTGAACTCTATTGATTTTGTAGGTGTTTTTGTTTTTTAAATATATTTTCATTGATTTCAGAGAGGAAGGGAGAGGGAGATAGAAACATCAATGATGAGAGAGAATCATTGATCGGGTGCTTCCTGAACTCCCCCTATTGGAGTTTGAGCCTGCAACCTGGGCATGTACCCTTGATTGGAATCAAACCCAGGATCTTTTAGTCCACAGGCCGATGCTCTATCCACTGAAACAAACCAGATAAGGCAGTTTGGTTGTTTTTAATTAATATCTGTAAGTCCTTTAGCTAAAAGGGTTTAGGATTTTTTTTTTTTATCTCTATACAAATACCATAATGAAAAGTATTAATAGACTATATATGAGAGACTATAATTATTACTGCCTTTAAAGGGTGAATATTAGCCGAGACCGGTGTGGCTCAGTGGATGGAGCGTCGGCCTGCGGACTGAAAGGTTCCAGGTTCGATTCTGGTCAAGGGCATGTACCTTGCTTGCGGGCACATCTCCACAGTGGGGCGTGCAGGAGGCGGCTGATCAATGTCTCTCTCTCAATGATGTTTCTGACTTTCTATCTCTCTCCCTTTCTCTCTGTAAAAAATAAATAAAATATATTTAAAAAAATAAATAAATAAAGGGTGAATATTAAAGTGCTTTGAAGAAGACAAAGTTTTCATAATAGTCTGAGTTATTCATGAGAGAAAAATCATTTTACAAAGGAGAAACTGAAATACAGTGAAATCAAGTGATAAAAACCCAGAATTAGTCTGTTGCATAGCCAGAAAAAGAAATCAAGTCCAACAAAATTTCTACAGTTCATGCCATTTTAATTGACTTGAATAAAATGAAATCTAGCAAATTTGCAAATACTAGTGCTAGCATCCCTCAAAAATGGTAGTAGAAATTCTACAAGTGGAATTTGTAACCTATTTCCATAGAAGGCATATACTCCACTACTAAGTGAAATTCTATGCCAACAATGAGTCTTACACTCAAACCACAATATGTTGTTCGTATTTTATTTCTTATTTTTTAAATTAATAATATATTTGTCTTAGTTTTTCTACAAGATATATCTAAAAAACTTGACTATTTTACTAGCTTGAGAGTTCTTTTCTAGTGTAAGACTATATTCCTTATATTCTCAAAGCATCTCAAATAAAATTTAATATCTCATGACTTACTTATCTTCATTAATTCACAAAAGTTGTGAATCTGCTCAATCTCTAATGTAGCAGTAGGCTCAAATGTCCATATAACCAAGAACTCTCGTAACATAGAGTTACAGATACACCTATGATTCCTTATATATTCTACAGCCAAATTGATCTAATAGACAATGAAACATTACACAAACAACTGCAGAATTCATATTCAAGTATGGAGTGTTTGCTTTTGCATGGTATCATGTTAAATGAAACTTGTACATATTTAAACTTTTACATGGCTCTGATATGTGTTTCAGTTGAGATAGCGATGTGCAAAGCAAGGACTGCTTATAAAGGAATATTCACCAAGATAAAAGAATATGAACACCATAAAACAAGTCTGAAAACATTTCTAAGCATTTAAATGTATGTTTTCTGACCATGTCAGAATTAAGAAATGGATAACATTATAAAACATCAAGAAAATCCTCAAATATCTGGAAATTAAGCAATATACTTCTAAATTTATTAAAATTAGTTCTAAATTCTTTTATTATATTTTAATCCTTGCCCGAGAATATCCTTTTTAAAATTGATTTTAGAGAGAGAGAGAAACATTGATGTGAGAATCATTGAACAGTTGCCTCCCACACATACCCCAACTGGGGATTGAACCTACGACTTTTTGGTGTACGGGGAAAATGCTCCAACCAACTGGGCCACATGAGCCAGGGCTTAATTCCAAATTCTTAATTCTTCACCCAAGAAATACCTATTGGATTGACATGACCCTATGTTGAGGTTGAAATATTTTGACTACAGAAGATCTGAAAGATCTAATAGAAGGTTCACTTTTATTTTGCTTTACCATTGGAGTTATTGAGAAAAAGCTTGGAGCTGGAGAACAACACTTTCCTCTACTGTTAATTTAAGTAGCAGGTATGTTTTAGGAACATGCTATGGAAATAAATGTCTACAGGTGCTGTTCAAAGTTGCATAGTAAGGCAGATCCTTAAAAAAGTCAAACAGCATGCTTCAGCCAGCACTTAAAAAAATTTTTAATGTAGACATTATTTTTGGTTGTTACTTTAAAAATACCCGAATTGACTATTCTAATTGTACTTTCAGCCAAATATTGTACATTTGAAAATAACGTGGAACATCTTCTCAAGAATTAAACTGTTTTGGCTACAAAACACAAAGCACTAAATAAACACATATACCTTAGCTGCATTGATGAAACATGTTTGCAATTGCCTCCCCAAAATCAGAAAATTTTCTGCAGCTGATGGAAGTAATTCATTGTAAAATTCCTCTGCATCTTCTCCTGGCTCTAAGCCCACACAGCAATGGCTGAAATAAGAGCACAAGTTTGTAACTCAGGTTGGGTTAATTATAAATTTTAATTGAACGCTAAAGCTTCTATAGACCCTGTGCCTTAATAAGAATTTTTAGTATGTTCCTTTACTTCTCAAGCCAATAATGAACTTTTTCTGGAAAATTATTTTAACAACTTTCTAGAAAAGTAATGCGGACTTTGCCTATACTAAGAGCCAGGACTCATGTGTCCTAAAAACCTATTTGTCAAACTCTTCAGGAAACAAAATACACTTGACTCACAATAAAGAGAAATGAGGTAAGTTTTCAGGGAATCAGCTACAAACACTCTAAAAGTAATAGGATACCTTGATAGTCTGATTTGTTAATATTATTTGTGTTAACAGATACATTTTAGACATCAAATAGCTGAAAAAGTACCCAGGGTGAAATTAGTCTGCAAGGGACAGATTAGAATATCAAACACTCTAATTTTATACCAATTTAACTTTCTAATAGATCTAATTTCCTAAAAGCTGCAAAAATATCTGACTGCATTTTCCTTAAATCAGAAGGGGAAACTCAAGCATGGTCTCTACCAACGTCTTATGAGTAAGTACTGCTATCTGAGGCTTTTCCACAAAATGTGCAGACACTGATGAGCAATAGTAACTATATACAGAGTATGCTAAAAACTTAACTGGCTAGCTCAATATATCTGTTTTGTTTTTGGGTTTGCAAATCAAGTGTTAAAGTTAATGGATTAATGCTCATATGTATCAGTTTCTGTTTAGCTCCTAAAATTACTTATTTAAGAGTACCTATTTTTACTGAGAACATTAACAAATGAAATTATGTTTTTTATATATTCACAAACATTGGATTCTACTCAAGAGAGGCCAGATCAACCAATATTTTCATGAGACTACAGTATATTACATCTACTCCAAACAAAGACATAAAGCTTTATTTACTTAAGTAAATAATCTTAAAAATCAAAGTATAAAAAAAGTACTAAGTACACTGCTGTTTTTTTTTTTTCCTGAAAGTATACCTTGAATCTGTCTTTCACCTAATAACAAAGTATGAGTGAGCAGTTTCAAAAGCTAAATCCACTTGCACATTTTGTTAGTTAATTTGGAGGTGGCTTAGACACTGAGAACATCTGGTTTATCAATTCTTGCAACATAAAAGATTTTGATCTCTTTTCTCTAAATTTCTAGTATGGCAGTAGATCAGTAAACACTGCTTCTAAATTTTATTGACAGGATTGGACTTACCTAATGAAATATACAGTTGAGATAGCTAAATTAACGAAGTGAAATGAACAGTTTCTGTCCTCCTATACTACCTTTGCTTATGCCTTTTATTTCAGCACCAGTTTCATTCTGCTTTGTACAATAATTCACATGACTGTGACCCCATCTCTATGGTAAGTTTTTCCACTATAGAGCCAGTGCCTGAATATTTTCATTTCTTCCTATAATTCTTAGTCAATAAAGAGTCTACTGGCACTTAGAATTCAATGGTGAGCAAAAGACATGATCACTATCTTCACAGAGCTTATGGAGCAAAATTGTAGACACTGAAATATTCACACACACACATACACACACACACACACACACACACACACACACACACATATATATATATATACATATGATGAAAAACAACATATAGTGTGAAAGAAAAGTACAACCATACCTATGACAGGAGATTGTCAATGCTTATTAGGCAAATGAATAAAAAGGAGCAAATGTTGAAAATAAGAATCTACCAACACATCTCCCAAGAACACACTGACTTATTGCTTCATTTTACCTTAATATCTGTGTAAGCTGGGAAATTGTAGTCCAACCACCCTGGATTCGAGAACAATCTTGACTGAGCACCAAGAGACAATATCGAATGAGGTCATAACAATATATATCCTGTTTGACTTTCTTCAACTCTGAGCTTCCTAAAGGTGTGTTGTTTATTATTTCTAAGGCAAAAGAAAATAAGATATACTTATTTTTACTTAGTAAATTAAAAAAAATATTTTTTATAGGTTGACTAGTAACTAAACTTAATTTAAAAGAAAAAGCACTACATGAGTTGGGGAGATAGGAGGGTAATGGGGGAATAAGGACACATATATAACACTTGAATCAATAAAGAAATTTAAAAAAAGAAAAGAAAAAGAAAAAGCACTGCTTTATCATGATGTTAAAGTTTCTCTGAAAAAATTACAGTGAACCCTTTATTTTGAAGATCTCAATTTAATGACTTGGGATTTTTGTTTTGTTTTGTTTTTAATCCTCACCCGAGGTCATTTTTCCATTGATTTTTAGAGAGAGTAGAAGGGAGGGGGAGAGATATAGAGAGAGAAACATCAATGTGAGAGAGACACATCAACTGATTGTCTCCCACATGAGCCCTGAGCAGAGCCCAGGATCAAACCTGCAATCGAGGTCCATGTCCTTGACTGGGATCAAACCTGGGACCCTTCAGTCCACAGGCCAACATACTATCAACTGAGCCAGATCGGGTAAGGCTGGGCTTAGGACTTAATGGACAAAACTTCCAGTCCTTATGTCATATATGAAAATTAACACCCTGTTAATTTTAAAATGGTTTTAACTAAGATTTACTTATACTGTAATTACATTAACAAATTATTTTTTTTATGAATTCAGTTATTTTTAATAAATTTTAGCAAATAGGCTGTACACTGAAAAAATACTAGTAATTTTGCCAACATAAATATTACAACTACAGTCTACATAATTAAATCCAAGGTCCACCACTCATAAACAATGTTCCTCGAATAATTAGCATGTGATCATACCCCATCGCTAGTCGTAACTGGTTCTGTTGTTGCATGGAGTGAATTTCTGTAGCAGTTTTAAGGGATGTCAGCCAATGTTCCAATGTGCACTAAGCCACACCCCAGCCTATGCATTTTGTTTACTCATGGTGACTGGTGAATGCAAACATTTACTAGACCTATTCAGTATAAATTTTAAATTATAGTAATACATACAGAAAACTTTTCTATTAAATTAAACTTTTCATACATGCTTAATTACACAAACGTGTCTACATAAGTAAAACAGGTAAACTAATTTGTCAATTTTTTAACATGCATTCGGAAAATCTACTTTATTATATAGATTTTCGGCTTTAATGGATACCCCCTTGCTGGAATTAGTCCATCATAGCGAGATTTTTATTGTAGAAAGAAATGCTCAAATTGTACCCATGATGGAATTGTTTTATCCCTTAAACAGTATTAGCCAAACAAAAAAAAAATTTTCTTACCCTTTAACTTCAATAGTATAACAGGGACATTCTGCTCAGGACTTTTTGCAACTTCAGCAGCTAGAGATAAAATCCTTGGGTCTGTACCTGTTGGCTTCATTTCTCATATCTCCTGTATTTTAACAGAATCAGGAAAAGAAAGGTCAAATGGCCTAAAATATTTACTCCCTAAATTTAAAAATATCAATGTAAATGAAAACTTATCGCTGCTTGCTTTGTTAAAGAAGTGAACAGTAGGTTTTGTTTTTCATTTCTCCCTTATAGAAAACTCGGCTTTTTCTAACTAGTGTACCTCTAAAAGAGCTAGAGACACCTATACTTTACTGTAACAGCTACAGTAGATATTACTGTGTACTTACTAACAGTCAGGAACTGTCTGGGGCTTCACATTCACTTTTCTAATCTTAACAATAATCCTAGGATAGGAAAAATCGAGCTAACATAGGCCTAAAACTATTTTTTTTATTGTTTAAAGTATTACAAATAGTAGTACATATATCTCCTTTAATTTCACTCCCATTGACCTCCCCCGGGGACTCCCTTATCCCCCAGTACATACCCTTACCAGGCGCCCTCCCCCCCGCCCCAGTGTCTTGTATACATTGGTTATGCCCAAATACATGCATACAAGTCCTTTGGTTGATCTCTTACAGCTCCCCACCCCCAAACCTTCCCCGCCTTCCCGCTGTAGCCTGACAGTCTGTTCAATGCTCCTTTGCCTTTGTATCTATTTTTCCGCCAATTCTTTTCCTTAAAAAAATCTTGCCTCTGTAGACTAGAAATTAACCTGTAAGAACAAAAAATGTTTGAGTTCCAATTTCAATGTCCAACAGTTCTGAGTCCTAGTTTCAATGTCAAACAGCTATTTTTAAAATATATTTTATTTTTTTACAGAGAGGAAGGGAGAATAGAGTTAGAAACATTGATGATGAGAAAGAAACATCGATCAGCTGCCTCCTGCACACTCCGTAATGGGTATGTGCCTGCAATCAGGGTACATGCCCCGGACCGGAATCAAACCCAGGGCCTTCAGTCTGCAAGCCGACACTCCATCCACTGAGCCAAACCGGCCAGTGCAAGACTATTTTTTCAAAGATCTCTTTACAAGGATAGTCCTTGGCTGGTGTTTAGGAAGGAACTTGGATTTCAGGAGGTTTCTACCATTTCAGTAGGTTTCTACCATTAGAATGGCGCATTGTGCCTAAAACATGTGATTTTTGCTGAATGTCTACTTTCTTTCCTAAAGTTTGGAATCTGGTACATGGTAACAGAGAATGTCTACACAGCCATCCTCCAATAAAGACTCTGGTCACTGAATCTCTAGAGAGCTTCCCTGATAGGCAACACTTCAATATGTTGTCACAACTCACTGCGGGAGAAATTAAGAATGTCCTATGTTACTCCACTTGAGAGGAATTTTGGAAATTTGTACTTGTTTTTCTCTAGATTTTGTCCCATGGGCCTTTTTCTTTTGCTGATTTTGTTTTGTATCTTTTCATCATTGTAATAAATCACAGCCCAGCCAGCATGGCTCAGTGGTTGAGCATTGACCTATGAACCAGGAGTTCAGTTGGATTCCTGATCAGGGCACATGACTGGATTGCAGGCTAGATCCCCAGTAGGGGGCGTGCAGGAGGCAGCCAATTGATAATTCTCTCCCATCATTGATGTTTCTATCTCTCCCTCTCCTTTCGCCTGACATCAATAAAAATATATCATAAATAAATCATAGTCATGAATATGGCAATATCCTGAGAACTATGTGCCCTCCTAGCAAATCACTGAACCTGGGGTTAGTCTTGGGGATCCCCAACACACAACTCAGAAATGCTGTGTAATTATAAAATAACCAAAGCTTGTTTATAAAAACCGACTGAATAAAATCAATTATCTTAAGCATTTTTTAAAATCCACAACCCAATTCAAATTGTTGCTAAAACTTCTTTATAAAAATAATTTAAAGCATTAAAATCTCAAAGATATTACTCTTTAAAAAATGTACTATATTTTATATTCATACCCTATTTAATCCTCATAACAAAACTGTAAGCCATAATCATCTCCATCTTACAGATAAGAAACTTGTCATGGTTCCAGCATGCATTCAAATCCAAATCAGTCTGATTCCAAAGTCCATAGTTTTTAATTATCATATCTAATAGACAAATATGTAAATTGACCATACCTCTATGCCACCAGCCAATCAGGAGTGATATGCAGATTAACCCAACAAATATGGTGGTTAATTAGCATACACAGATGCCAAGTGATGCAGGTGTTCTGCCCCACCCTCAATTCTCAGAGCCTCTGGGCAGCCAGAGAGAAAAGAGGTGGCTCCCAGAGGCAGCTCTATGAGCAGAAAGAGGCAGCTCTGGGTCCTGTGGGGAAAAGGGCTGGGTCGGAGTGGAAAGGTGATGCCTGCAGTCAGGGAAAGCCCATTTTAGCTCGAATCTTTGTGCTTTGGGCTTCTGGTAATGTTTATAATATTCCCTCCCATATAAAACAGTAAAAAACACAAAACATGTAATCATCTATTCTAACTCACTTTTTTTGCTATTCTTCACCATACTTGTCCATCCTTTATATTTAAGAGTTAGCCATAATACATGCACCCCAAATTATTCCTTATTAGGTAAAATATGAATCATTTAAAAAAACAAATTTTCAGGAACTATTTTAAAAAAAGTCCAGCACAACTTCCAGCACATAGCAGTCATACAACTTTCCAAGAATGTGGGTATAGATACCTCATTCTTTCCAATGGCAACATTAAGCTATGCTTCCTCTATCAGAGTCAATCAAAATACAGCAGGCCCCCCCTTTAATCCATGGTTTTGCTTTCTATAGTTTCAATTACCCATGGTAACAGAGGCCCAGAAATATTAAATGGAAAATTCCAGAAATAAACAAGTCTTTATTTTTAAGTTGCAGACCATTCTTAGTAGTATGATGAAATCTTGTACCATCTCACTCCTTTCTGCCTTGGATTTGAATCATCCCTCTGTCCAGGGTAGCCACACTTTTTCTGCCACTTAGTAGCCTTCTTGGTGATGACATAAAATTGTACTGGTACGTATTTCAGTACTTGTATTCAAGTAACCTTTATTTTACTAAATAATGGCCCCAAAGCACCAAGAGTAGTAATGCTGGCCAATATGGATATGTCAAAGAGAGCTGTGAAGTGCTTCCTTTAAGTAAAAAGATGATTACAACATGATAAAAATATTTTGAGACTACATATACATAACTTTTACTAATGTTCTAATTGTTCTATATTATGATTAGTTATTGTTAGTAATCTCTTACTGTGCCTAACTTATAAACTTCATCATTAGTATGTGGTACATAGGAAAAAAATATAGTATATGTATGGTTTGGTGCACCTGTGGTTTTAGGCATCCACTGAGGGTGAGAAGGGGGTTGTATATTTAAACACTAGAGGCCCGATGCATGAAAATTTGTGCAAGTGTAGGCCTTCCTTCCTTTGGCTGTCATCATCGGCTTCCCTCCACCCCACAGGCACCTGGGACCCAGGCTGACTTCCCTCCGGCCCCAGCTCGGTCAGGAAGGACATCCGGAATGACATCTAGAAGACGTTTGGTCTAATTAGCATATTACCCTTTTATTATTATAGATATCTTCTATTGGAAGTCATGCAGAGTTATTCTACAGTAAGTAATGCAGTAATGAATACCAATGTACATGTCTTTATGCACTCATCTGGTACTTTGTAAGATGAATTTTCCTTGAAGTTGGATTTACCAGTTTTACAATTTTTATATAGTTAAGTATAATAATCTTTTCCTCTGTGGCTCCTGCCTTTGGTGACATGCTCCCTATGCTAAAAACTAAATATCTATTCTTTTTTTCTAGTGTTTTTATGGTTTTGTTATATTTTATTTTCATTTAACTTAAATATTTATATCTCCAGTATATATGTAAGTTATTTTTCTGAATGGTATAGATGGGTATCTAAATACATTTTTAAAGTTAGATGTGGTTACTGATTGGTGAAATAAGAACAAAAGCACATGGCTGTCTAATTCCTGAGATAATTAGTCATGGACAGATATAACAGAAGCGATCTGAAATTCCACTTGAGCGTATTTTTGGATTCTATGTAGTTCATTAATCTATTTGCTCATTCCTAGGCCAGTACAACATAATTTGGAGAAAATTCACACTACTCTTGATAGCTGCCTGCTTCTCTCTGGTACATTGCGATATTCCCAAAAGGCTAGACTAGAGCTTGGCATACAATAGAAACTTAATATATCTTGAGAGAACAAATAAAGGCACCAACTTAGGGCATTCTAAATCTCCAATTTCTTGACCCTATGCTTTCCTCCTTGTTACCAAATGGAAACCTCAGTTTTCTGGTTGGAAGCCTTTTTAGATAAAACAGGCTTAAAACATTGTTCTTGTTCTCTGGCTAACATAATAAAACATCACTGAAACATTACCGTTATCACCCAACATGTGGGGGGTACACTGTATTAGATGCAAGGATCACCAAGATTTTACTTAGGACCTATCCCCTCCCAATGTGTTGATTGGGAAGGAAAAGTGTGCACACACAAATCCATCTATGTAAAATAATTATATAAAATGTTAAAAGGGCCAAAAAGATGACACAGAAGATATAATACAGGTCATAATCAAAGGACTGGGCTTCCCTGGACCAGCTTTTTAATTTGTAAAATAACCAAAGCGGGCAATTCCTACTTCCTAGAAGAATTCAAGATTTAGAAGAGGAGGCAGTCACCAAGGGTGGCCCTAAAATGTTGCATGACAGTAAAGTCTCGCCAATTAATAACCACTCGGAGAGCTTTTATTATGTTGAGTTTTAAATGCTTTCGTGTTTTAATCTCATTTAATTCCCTCAACAACTCTGAGGTGTTAAGAACTATTATTTTCTCCCCCCAATTTTTACAAGGAGCTCACTCAACTTTTTTGTTTGCACAAAGTCACACCGTCAAGCATGAAGGTCAAACCCAAAGATTCTGAGTTTGGCTTCACCGCCCTTCAAAGCGAGTCGCATGGAGAGAGAAACGCAGGCAGATTGTGGGAGGCCTTCCTCTACCTGCCGGGGACGGTAAATGGGCACGTCCGGCTGAGGTATTAGTTAAGGAAGGGAGCATAGTTTTATTTTATTACATTATTAACCTTTTGGCAAGCGCTTCTCTAATGCAACACTTGTCTCATCTTTATCACTACTAAACTCGGGAACTTTCTGACAGAAAAAAAAAATTTTTTTTTCTATTATAAATGCTATTACCCTGTTACCAGAGCACAAGCTCTGGCCTCGACCTTTCAGGAATCCGGTCTTCGTGGCTGTGCGGTTACTGCCTCCGCGGATCGCTGTTAAGGAAATAAAATAAAGACAACCCCAAAAGTGCAATGCGGTTGCAATTAGATCCTCAACATCTGCCGTTTCGAACCCCGAATCTCCCCCCCCCACCCCCCCTTCACCCCTCGCTTCCCGCGACCTGCCCCTGTGAGAGAGAACTTGCTCTGGAACAGGTCGGAAAAGGATTGCCTAGGTAACGGCGTCGCCTTCCAGTCAGGCCGCAGGACCGAGGCTCGGAGGCCGCGGGTTCCTTTTCGCCCTGTGGTTC
>PVJN01036601.1:0-21402 GCA_004026805.1 Lasiurus borealis | reverse complement strand
CCAATCCTCTCTCCCCCCTATATAATCTGAAGTGCTTCTTTTTAAAAGTACATTTCTCCAAGACTTGCTGCAAATCTTTAAAAGTCATGACATTTTATGATTCCTTAATACAAATTTCAGGAAGGACTTTCATCTCCTGTATTTTAAAGAAATTGTCACAAAAACAAAGTTTGGGAGCTGGATTTTTCCTTAAGCTGGACCTGCTGTATGTAGAAGGCTTGTGTTTAATCAAAGTATCGAACCCTGCTGGTCTGCTGTTCTCATTTGCAGAATGTTCACATCTAGTCCAAATCCCCCATTTTATAATTGAGGAAACTGAGAACCAGAGAGGTGAAGTTGGTCACCCAAGGTCACACAGGAAGGTACAGCTAGAATAAAAACTCAGACTGAGACTTCTACGCACCGTGACAATGCCTTATAAACCAAGCTCTTTGGTTATGAAAGCTTTTTAAGTTTTACCCAAGTAATGCCTCATGACACAACCCTTGTCCTCACGCCTAATGAGACCGGCACAAATGCAGACCCCTTTTGCGCAGGTAATAAATTCAGAGAAATGTAAGGTTAGGAAGGACTGAGAGTGATTCTCTACTCCGCCTCCTTTCCTTGGGGCAGAAGTCACTGACATCCTGCTACGGAAAAGTAGTTATTTCTAAAACCCTTCAGGGAAGATTTCATAACGTCACTTACAAAAAGGAATACCTGATTTCTTCTCAACAGCAGGATCCAAGAAATAGCCACAAAAAAACCATTGCACTGTCTTTCACCTAAATATATAAAATTTTCCTCAGCCCAATACCTTAGAAGTGGTTCCTTAAAATCACCTCCTAACTTAGTCTAACATGGACATTTCTATTGGAAAAGGAAAACATTTTGGAAAGAAAGAGTACGGAGTTGTCGTGAAAGCTTAACTATGATTTTTGTAAGAATCTGTTAAGAATGCGGAAGACTCATTCGGGCCTGTTTACATGAAGAACTTTGACAGAAATGATATTTCAAGACATAAAACATTTGTAACATGAAAACTCCCAAGTTAGAAACTATACAATGGTTCCTGCCAGATGGTTTCATCTCTAAGTTTTATAAAAAGTCCTGCTTTTTTTTTTTTTTTTTGCAAAGCATTTTTTGTAGTAGATCTTAGCTAGAGAAGGTACATTTCTAAGTCATCTGAAGGGGGATTCCAGGGTTCCACACATATTCATGCCAAATGATTCGAAGGCGAGAGGTAGTTCTGAGAGGAGGAAGTCTAACATCCGTGATATTAAGAGAGGGGAAGCTAATAACGTGCAGTACTTTATCTGGAGATGATACCGCTGACCCACTGCCAAACACTTGGAACTGCTTTTCCATCTCTGATGAAATTAAAGGCTCCTGAGAATCAAGGGCTGCTTCCCAGCGGAAGCTGCTGGAGTTGGGGTGGCCCACATCTGTGGCACACTGCAGGCTGCCTGTGTGAGGAGCTGATAGGTCTGAGGACCGGGTGGGCACCAGAGTCTTGGTCTCAGGGTCCTGGGCAAGGGTATAAAACGGCCTCTTTCATTTCCTCACTCCCTCACCCCCCCAACCCTTCATTTAAGAGCTTCTGCAGCCATGGTTCCGTACTTCTGTTCCACCCATTTCTCCTCTGCTGTTCCACACAAGGGTTTCTCTGAATGCCCCCACCACCTTCCTCTGGTGTACAGGAATCTTCCAAGTATTGACTGATGGTGTATCTGGGGCCCACTCCTTGATCAGTTTCCCGCCCTCATCTTCAGGCCTGAAGGGAAAGGTCTATCTCAGTTCTCACGGAGAACCCAGAAAGCCCAGGCTGGAGGTGATGCTGGGAGGTCACTGTGCTGGGGAAGACCCTTGCACCCTGGGGTCTGCCCTGAGCCAGCCAGTGACCAGGCCAGGTGTGGTTCCCAGAGGAGGTTCAGTAGCATCTCAGCCTGGAGACAGCCCACAGCTGATGGGAGAGCCAGATGAGTCATAGCCATAATCTAATTTAGTGTGGGTACCCAGAAAATGCAAGGTGCCCAGGAATGAGGCCACATGGCTTCAAGCACATGAGGTGAGGATAGGCAGTAGAGTTAGCATGTTAACAGAGATAATATCATTACTGTCCATTTTGGGGGCACTGCTGCTATTTCATATTATTTTGATTAGATGTTGTTATTCCCCTTTTGCAGATGAAGACAATGGGGCTGGGAGAAGTGAACTAATTTGTTCAAGGTTCCATAGGAGTGAGCTCAGTTTGACTCCTCACTCCTGGCTTCCTGTCAAGCTGTCTCCCAACACTTGGGCATGAACAAGGCGACAACAGCACTTCTCAGTTCTGCCTGGATCTGTGAGCACATGGTTGGGGGACTTTGCGGCCGGTTTTCCCAGGTCCCCAATAACAAACTGTTTAAGTGGAACTTCAAAATTCTCAAAACCAAATTAAATTCACTTTAATTTTGAGAGCAAAGCAAACAGATGCCCTGCAGCTTTTTTCCTAAGAGAGGGGATGGAAATCCAATAAACTGCCTTCATTTCCCTCCCTTGAGAGAGGTTGGAGATCACTGTAGAACCAAATGGAGCTCTGTGTTCAGAGAGCAAACAGCTTTAGCTGAAACTTTAGATTTTTAGAAGTTAAAAAGAAAATGCAAAAAAAAAAAAAAAAAAGAAAAACCTGAGCTTGAACCAGGGAAATGCACATTCACTCGCAAGAGGATTTAAAATACAAAATGGGTTTCATGAGAAGCATCTTACCCCTATTTTATTGGATCAGGGGGACTTACAATGTTAAGGGGACAAATGGATACAGGGAGAAAAAACTGTCAGACATCCCAGTTTAAGGAATCAGTGCTTCATAAATGTCACCTTATTGCATCGTTTTCTGCATTTACTCAATTTTATAAATATACTTATATAAAAAGGTTCCTAAGAGGTCATCCTGAAAATAAAATGAGGCTCAGAGATATTTTTCTTTAATCCTCACCTGAGGATATGTTTATTTATTTTTTTTCTTTTTTAGAGAAAGAGAGAGAAAACATCAATCGGTTGCCTCCCTTATGCACCCCGACTATGGATTGAACCCACAACTAGGTGTATGCCCTGACCTAGAGTGGAACCCACCACCCTTAGGTGTATATAGGACAATGTTCTAACCCAGTGGTCAGCAAACTCATTGGTCCAATGGTTGGCAAACTGCCAACCATTGCTATAAGACATTACCCTTACCCAGAAGTGTTGACTTCAGGTTAAAGACATTAGTACGTTATTAAAATGTTTTTTAAGTGTTTTTCCCTAAGGCAGTGGTTGGCAAACTCATTAGTCAACAGAGTGGCAAACTATGGCTGGCGAGCCGCATATGACTTTCGAGTTGCAATTTGCCGACCACTGCATTAGTCAACAGAGCCAAATATCAACAGTACACGATTGAAATTTCTTCTGAGAGCCAAATTTTTTAAACTTAAACTATATAGGTAGGTACATTGTTATTAACTTAATTAGGGTACTCCTTCAATCGCACTGAACGTGCACGCTGGCACATGGTATTTTGTAGAAGAGCCACACACAAGGGGCCAAAGAGCCACATGTGGCTCACGAGCCGCGGTGTGCTGACAATTGAGCTACACTGGCCAGGGCTCGGAGACTTTCCTGAAAATCTAATGCAAAAAAAACTCACAATGTGTCATTGAATAACGCCAATGGTAAGTGATATTAAATCCTCATAATTAAAAAAATCTTTAATTAAAAAATAATGAACTATAAAATGCTCAGAAACTATAAAATGCTTTTTTGAGTTGAAGCTATTATTTTCTGAGCAATCAAACAGATCATTTAGCAGTAGCTTCTCAGTTATTGTTTCTCTGTATTATAATCCTGTATAGTAAGAAAAGCCTGCATTTGAGACCCCAAACCCTTTCTCCTTCCATGTCCACACCCTTTGAGTCTTCTTTTTGGCCTGAACTCTCCCTCCACTCCCTTCCTTCCCCCAATTCCTCAGGTGAGTTTCTGGCCTCTGTCCAGGGCCTAGCATGCTGGCCCCAACATGCTTATTCTTAGATTCCTGGCCTTCAACCTGGTCCACAGAAGGTGCTTGATAACGGTTTGTTAAATAAATGATGCAGGTATCTGGCCAGGAGTTATTTGCCTCCTTTCTTTTCTTGGGTTTTTTTTTTCCATGTGGAATGCCCCATTCCTCCAGTTTATTCATAACACTGTTCCAGTTTTCCATAAACGAGCAGCACCACCATCCAGTCAGTTGTGTGGGAGTGACCTGGCCTCCTTTCTTTTCCTCCCTCCCCCGGTCTCCCACCCACCCCCAAATTCATCCATCACCGAATCCAGTAGACTCCACCTCTTAGCTCACTCCCTGAACTCCCTTCCTCTCCACCCTCTCTATAACACTGGCTTTCCTCACATCTATGGGGCCACTGCTTGGCCTGCTCCCCACTCCCCTTTCCAGCTTCTCCTGAACTCATTGTTCCCCTGCTCCTTTCTGTCTTCAGGCTGGAGCCAGCTTGTTGACAAGCCAGACAGGTGGTCTGTGACACGGATTTTGCTGGTTCCATAAGTCTCAGCTCTTAGCAGTTAGTCCCTGCCCACTCATGCAGTCACTTGGTACCCAGTAGCTGAAGAAGCCCTCTTACCCAAAGCAGACTCAAATGGCTAAATCAGAGAATAATTTAAAAAAAATGTCTTAGTGAATTCTAACTTTAAATTGAACCTACACACATAGGTCATTTGACGCAGGGCCAAGGCTTTGTTTTGGGAGCAGGGATTGGAGCTTTTACAAACCCCATCTGTCAGCAACATTACCCTTTCTAGTTCCTTCTCAGTGGAAAGGGTATTTAGAGATGCACAAGAAGCAATGTGAAGTAAAGACTGTCCAATGTCTGGACTGTCTGATTCTCCCATGCCTCTACCCTTACCAATCTTTTAAAGCCTAGTTCCTTCACCAGCACCTCATGGCAGCCATTCTCACTTTGAGTATTTTCAAAGCATTCAATCATTCCTCAAAAAAAAATCCTATTCTTTTCTTCCATATTCATAATCTATTAGTTTATGGGATATTTAATTAACTCATATGGTTTATTAATAAGCACAGTTGGCATTAAACTGGAAACAAACACAACTGACTGTAGGTATGGAGCACAGGAGGGGGGTGAACAGGAGAACTTGGGCAGAGAGCTCAGCCCAGGCCTGGGCGTGGGGAACAGCAGGCAGAGAGGACTGCATGTGACTATATGTGTGGCCTGTCTCCCTCACTCGATTATGAGCTCTGGACCAGAAGAGTCTGGCTCAGTTCACTGCTTTTATGCTCTTTGTGTCGAGCATAGGACTGGAACATAATCTGTGTTTAGGAAATGCTGGCTGCAAGGAGAAAGAAGCCTCCTCACAGACCAGCCCCATGCCAATTCCAGCTACTTCTTTAGCAAATCCAGCTCCCAAGATACCCCTTCCTCTCCCGACCTGGAGCCATTCATGGCCCTGTCACATAGTCAGCAACACATTCTAGCTCAGATCCAGAGCATGGACAAGAGATCTGGTCAGAGGCACACAGCACCTTGTGACCAGAGATCCCTCTACCCGTCTCCTAGCTCAGACTCCTGTCCTCTCTTGTCCCTGGGTCCCAGGATCATGTAGAGTCCCGTGATGGCACAGCTCCAGGTTAAGGATGGCTCTGGAACAGCTCCACTCTATGTAAGTGTCTCACAGCTGAGACCCTTTGGGCAGGAATCCCACCTTCATTCCCTCCCCACAAAGCCTGGAACATGAGAAATACTAGATTAGCTGAAAAGTGAGCCTTCAGCAAGCTAGCCTGCAGATAAAAATAAAGTCAACTGCAAGTGAGGGGTATGATTTTAATGTAAACGTTGCACCCCAAATGACCCATGAGCAACCCAGTGACTGGTAGAGAGCTGGCCATTGGGTTACAGAGTAAAGGAATAAATAGAGATAAACTTGTTTCCTGGGCTTGCAAACACTTCATTAATAACACTGACCTTCTTTTAATGCTGAAAGCATTTGTTCTACAATACTTCTGATAATATCACACAAATAAGATGCAAAGCAGTAAATCCATTATTGTCCCGAAATGGTACAGACGCATGCAGAATTTATGACAGAAGCAAAACCATGAAGTCCAGGCCAATTTTGCTTTTGAACAGAGAACTGGCCTACCTCACAATCCACCCTTTAGTTCATCACAAAAATGAACATGGATGCAGAGGATCCAAATAGCCCAGTTGGCTAAGGAATGTATTATGGGATTTACTTATCAATGACTGTGATAATTATGCTTTTTAAAAGACACACTTTAAAACTCCTTCACTGCCATTAATAATCCCTTTATTCAGCAAACATCAACACCTACTAAGTGTCAGGCTATAGTAGGCCAGGAATCACATTTCTGGCTATAAGGCTCACCTGTCCGAGCTAGTGGAAAGCAGAGGGGCTAATAATTAATGTTCACAATCCAGTGTCGTTAAGAACTGGCATAAATGGAAACAGAGGGAGCCTGAGTACACAGAGGAGGCCCCAGCCCAGCGAGGCTGAGAGAGGGGTGTAAAAGGGGTAGGAAAGGGTTCCTGTAGGAAGTAACGTAAGTTTTGCATTTTGAAGGTTGAATAGGAGCGAGGTAGGTAAATGAGCTGGGAAGAGAAAACAGCATTTGCAAAGCCTGGTAATATGGAAGGCCACGGGCATTTTGGGGCTACGAGAGAGTCAACAGAATAGCCAATAGAGGGAATGACAAGGTTTTCCAGGGCCTGGTTGCCAAGAGCCCTGTGTTCTATGTTAAGGTTGAACTTGATCTTAAAAATATATGTGTGTGTGTGTGTGTGTGTGTGTGTGTGTGTGTGTGTGTGTATCTTATTGATTTCAGAAGGGAGAGGGAGAGAGCGATAGAAACATCAATGATGAGAGAGAGTCATTTATTGGTTGCCTTCTATACACCCCCTTCTGATGTTAGAGAGTCATTCATTGGTTGCCTTCTACACACCCCCTTCTGCTGTTGGAGTCTGGCACTTGGGCGTGTGCCCTTGACCGGAATTGAACCTGGGACCTTTCAGTCCGCAGGCTGGTGCTCTAGCCACTGAACAAACTGGCTAGGGCTGAACTTGATCTTAATGGTGGTGGCTGGTTGGACCCTGCATAGTTTTATGTAGGGGGGTGATCAATCCATAAGTGATTACCTGAGGGTCTCCTGAACAGCTGAGCAACTCCCAGGAACACCTTCCTTTACTCAGTGCTCCTGAGGCAACGGCAACTTAAAAGCCTCATTAGCAGGCTGGTCTCCAACAAACAACTAAGCCTGCCTTCCCTTCCATAATGCCCTCTCTTTGGGCCACAGGTACTTTAATCACATTCTAATTTTAAGAAGCGATAAACATATGTTAGGTTTCCATTTACAAGTTTTTGATTATCAGCCAGGCATTGTAGTTGCAAATTACCCATTTCTATTATAATTATTTTTACTTCTCCAGATGAAGAAAGAAAAGAAGCACTTTTAAATTACTAAAGTGCTCAAGCCACAGAGGGAGGGAAGAATTAAACACTGCTACATCTTCCACCAATGGCACTATAATAGTAAGAGTTTGCAAAATGAAATGCAAGCTTGTGGGCTGCGTTAGACCAGACCTGAATAGGAGCCTTTGCTCACCGCCATCATAAAACATGGCCCAGATTGCAGCAAACCAGGGAGGAGCTCGGCTGCTGTGAGGGGGTCTCACAAATGGCTCCTTGAAAACCAGGCTGCTTTACGTGACAGGCTTGTGCTCTTGGACTAACTTTTTTTTTTTTTGCTTCTAGGAGAAAAATTTAAAGATGTAATGGTTGCTAACTCAGATGTGTCCAAGCATCTGGAATGTCTGGTATTATGACTTGAACTCTGCAAGGAACCAGCCAAGCTAACTGGCATCAAGGACCCTGAGACTGCACTTCCTGTCCTGGTAGGGACTGGCTGGGATGAGGGGGAGGAAGAGCCTTGGGAATGCATAGGAGGCAATGAATTCAGGCTACTAACTCAAGGGAAGATGAGGCTAGCATGTGGAGGTGCATGCTTATTGGCAGCTTCAGTGGGGTAGCCTAGAGAGCCCACTACTAGGCTTGAGAGTGCCACGCTTGCCCACTGCACCTGCCTAATCCCCATGGTGGTAAACTCATACCTTCACACCCCTATTTTCTCCCCACCATGTCACTGGGCCCAGTGAGACATTGGGGTGGCATGTTCTGATGGTTGGGGCATCTGGGAACCCCTCTATTCCTCACCCACTCACATCAGCCTTTCTGTGGGAGGGTCCACGTGATATTTGCAGGTCACATCTAACATGGCCTCTTCATAGCTTCAGCTGGGGCTGGTTGCCAGGGCGACCCCACCATGGAACCTCCAGGGAACAGCTCATATGAAAGAAGGAGTGCCCTTGGCCATCTCCTCTGGCAGCAGGGCCAGCACAGGGCAGCCACAGTCCTCTCTCCCAAGACAGCAGCCTCCCATGAGAACCAACCCCTAATCCTATAAGGTACAGAACATCCCATCACCCCAAAAAGTTTCCTCATATCCCTTGCTACTCTATCTCCTTGTCCCCTTCCCTCAAGCAAACATTGCTCTAAAAGACTAGCTTTGCCTGTTTTAGAACTTGAAATAGGATCATACAGTGTATAGTCTTCTGTGTTTGGCTTTCACTCAGCATAATATCTGTGAGATTCGTCCAAGTGGTGTGTACATTAGCTGTGTGTTCCTTTTCATTGCTGAATAGTATTCCATTTTTGGCAATACTACAGTTTATCTATTCTTCTATTGATGAATTTTTTAAATTTATATTTTATTGATTTTTCACAGAGAGGAAGGAAAAGGGATAGAAAGCCAGAAACATCGTGAGAGAGAGACATCGATCAGCCGCCTTCTGCAAGCCCCCCACTGGGAATGTGCCCACAACCAAGGTACATGCCCTTGACCGGAATCGAAACTGGGACCTTTCAGTCCCCAGGCCCATGCTCTATCCACTGAGCGAAACAGGTTTTGGCTGAATCTTTTTTTTTTAAGTGAAGATGATCACCTAACCGAGGTCACTCTCACTTGTATTCCAAACTGTTTCTCCTGTGAGGAGATCATACCGCTCAGAGTTAGCAGAACCCTGCCTGTTCCACAGAGGCATGAAGAACAGAAGTAGTATATTCCATCACCTTTGTGGGAAAAAAAGAGCACAGTTCTAGAGTAGAGACTTCCAAAGTGTGATGAGATGCAAAATGAATCCAGGCTAGAACTTCAATAGTTGTTTTACATGTGTGTCCCATATCTGGCCTGTGAAATTAGTTCTCCTCCATAAAGGAGATAGTTTGCTCTTACAATAAATTTATATGAAAAGCTTTACTTAAAGAAATATTAAATATAGGGGGTAAAGATATGGGAAAAGTTGTGAGACTTGTATATAGATGACAAAGGATTGGAAAACATTACCCAGATGCACATTAAATTCATCCGGGGGCTTTAGAAATACCCATGCCTGGGTCTTACCTCCAGAGTCTCTCATATAATTGGCTGAGGTGTTATCTAGGCATGAATAGGTTTAAAAAGAAAGGTCTGGAAAGCCATGGTTCTCCAAGTGTGGTCTCTGGGTTGGCTGTGTTAACATCACCTGGGCACTTGTTAGACAAGCAAATTCTCAGGCCCTACCGCAGACCCACTGAATCAGAGACTGGGGCTGGGGCCCAGGAATCTGAATCTTCACAAAATCTCCAGGTGGGCCAGCTGGAGCTCAAATTTGAGAACCACTGATCAAGAGACAGGTGTGATAAGCCCTATACGCAGCCTTCAACCTGCTCCCAGAACTGAGGTCTGTACCATAATGGTATCTGTCCGGTCAAGATGAGCCCCTTCTGCTGGATATAGCTCCAAGAAGCCCTCTCTTTCCCGAGACAGAGAGGGTGGGTATTGAGCAGCTGCTGACCAATTACAAAGGCAATGACATCCTAGCGTCCACTGTGTCTTAACCTCAATTAATCCACAAACAGGTTGGTCACCTCCAAAAAATCCAGTGTTCACTATAATTTTATTTTTGCCATGATTTGTGATTATCACTGACCTCCTTCCACTCCATTATCCTTGTTAATTAAGAATTGACTATGCAGTTAAAATGAATGTTTCTTCCACTAACAAAGCTATACGAGATTCATTTTAAAGTCCCTCGCAGCTCAAAATATTTGATGAGTCTCCGGATATATTGATCTGATACAATTCATTTCACCAAGAATTCATGAAATTACCACTCAGAGGTCACCTATTATGCATTCACATGTCCAAAGGCTTATAGGAAAGAAATCGAATTTTAGTTGAAGAATAACATTGTATTTAGAGAGCTAAACCAGTGCTTGGCCAACTCTAATCTCTTGGTTAGCAGTGATGTCTGTTTTAAAAGATGCTCAACACAGTCTATAGATTTGTCAAAGTTCTTAGAAATATTGAGATGATAAGGTAGGAACAAACTCTGAGGGCTGCTCACCTTCATCAGCTGGCTATTTTGATAAGGAAAAAATGCAAAGAGGAGGGTAAAGAGAGATCAGGATTCTGTTTATCTATTCTAATGCTAAGTCTGAAAAATAAACTTTCCTGTGAAACCCAAAAGATTACAAGACTTGGCAAGAAAAAATCTGCTAGAGAATCTGCAGTGACAAATGGAATTCCTATTGATTAATATGTACCATGAGAAGATGTGTGATAAAACACAACAGTCCTTTTCTCATATCATAACACAGCAAAGGAATAATGCCACCACGAAGAAGCAGTCAGCCCACCTGTGGACGGGACAGTCACACACTGCAGGAAATCTCTCAGTGACCAGGCATCAGAAAAAGACCCAGCTAGCTATCTCTTAGTTACTTGACTCAGGACTGACTATAAACAGCTAGACAAAAGCAAGAGTTCACCTGGAGAGTCAGAATTAGGTCCAAGGCATGACTTCCTGCTCCTCTGAGGACTGTCCCACTTGGCTCCATCATGCCCCTCCACCTCTGCCCCAAGGCTGGTCCCACCACCGTGGTCATTTATCTGTGGGTCTGAGTGTAGCGCTGTGTCTAATTCAGCCTACGACTGGACACCTCCTAAGGGCTCAGTGATGACTTATTTTAAATAAGACAACTTTTTATTATAAAAAAATTACAAAATAGCCCCCCAAATTAGAGAAAATAATATAGTGAATTGCTACAGAGAAGTCTCTAAGCAATCATTAACAACTTTCCAAGTTATTTTACTTCCCCCCACCTCCACCCCCTGAAATAAAAGCAGATGTGGATTCCCCTACAAGGACCCCAGAAGCAAATGTGTCCCCAGCTCCATCTCACCAGGGGGCTCCATCATTCCCCGAGGTGCAGGAGGGCGGGGCATTTCCTCTGCAGACTTAGGAAACCTTGCTCCTACAGGCCCACCGAATGCAAACACATTCCCAGCCCCTTGCAGTCAACCTGTGGATGGGTCATATCTCCCACTATGTGCCCAGTTTGGTGCAGGAGGCTGGATCTGAAGTCAGACATACCTACCCTGTAGTCCCAGTTCTGTTACTTGAGCAAGTTGCCTAGCCACTTGGAGTCTCTGTTTGCTCCGCTGTAATATGGGAAATGAGGCCTGTCTCAGAGGGCTGTGGGAAATACTGGCTCTGTCATAGGGCACCAAGCATATTGTCTGGGCCATAAAAAGCTAGTGCAGTTTAGCTGCTGACACTCGAGGTTGGACTGATGATTTTTAAGACCAGAAGGGCAGCCAAAGTCATTAGGGTGAGTGAGGGCCAGGCAGAGAGAAGCCTGCCTTCTAGCAGATCTCTGGCAGCCCTTCCCCAGCTCCCAATTCCTCCAGGTAGGATGGCCTTGATAGGTAAGTGCTGAAGAACAGGAAGATGATAGTCCATTGTGAGGACTAACAGACAGAATGGTTCCCTTTGGCCACCAGGTGTCGCCTGCTGGCCTCCTACTAGCCCTGACCTTGATTCTTCAGGGACCTGCCATTAGCTACTCTCCTTTTACTCTGTGTTAATGATCACCACTCCCCCAACATTGTCCACCATCAACATTACTGTTTACTAAGCATCTATTATGTTTCAGGGGCTTTACTGGGTAATTTTCAGACCTTATTTCTTGACTCCACACTCCAATATTTTGAGAAAGGGATGATTATCTTCCTTTAGTTTCCTGTTGCTGCAGTAACAAATGATTCCACTTAGTAGCTTAACAATACACACACATTTTATTATCTTACTAGAGGCCCAGTGTAGGACATTCGTGCACTGTGGGGGGGGGGGGGAGAAGGCACCCTCTTGCTGTCCAGGACCTCTTGGGGGACATCTGACTGCCGGCTTAGACCCCCTACCTGGAGCAGGCCTAAGCCTGCAGTCGGATATCCCCAAGAGTCCTTAGTGCTACTGCCCAGCCATGAGCCAGGCTTCTGGCTGAGCAGTGTTCCCCCTGGGGGAGTGCACTGACCACCAGGGGTAAGCTCCTGGGTTGAGCATCTGCTCCTTGGTCGTAAGTGCACATCATAGTGACTGGTTATTCTGCTGCTCAGCTGATTTGCATATTAGTTTTTTAATATATAGGATAGTTCTGGTGGTCAGAAGTCCAAAAAGAGTTTCACCAGGCTAAAATAGAGGTGTTGGCAAGGCTATATTTCTTTCTGAGGCTCTAGGGGAGAATCCATTTCCTGCCTTTCCAGATTTCAGAGGCTGCCACATTCCTTGGCTCATGCCCCTTTCCACCTTCCAAGGCAGTGCTTGTTCTGGCTCTGACACCAGCCATAGCTGGTCCAGACTCACTCACATTGCGTCACTCTGGACTCTCCTGCCTTCTTCTTTCATTTATAAGGACCGTTGTAATTACACTACCTGTATGATTCATGATATTTTAAGGTCAGCTGATTAGCAATCCTAATTCCATTTGCAACCTAACAAAGCCACAAGACGCACCATTCAGCGGGCTGCTGGATATTTTAGAAAGAATGGGTGATGGAGATGAGGATGTAGGAGGTGTTATGTAAAGGTAAGAGTTAAAAACCAGGGGCAGGGGTGAAATGATACATGTGGAATGTACAAGAGGAGAAGTAAAGAATCCTGGGGATAGATCACTCAAAATGCTAGCAGAGGGAAGGCAACAGGTGGGGAAATCAAAGAAGAAACAATTAGGCTGGATGGAGGAAAATCTAAGAAATAAGGGTCAAGAGATGGGCATGATCAGAGGTATCACATGTTGCACATGGAAGATTTGGCAACGTGGAGGTCACAGTGACCTACAACAGAGTACTCTTCCTGAAGAAGTAGGAAAAAACCCTCAATGAATTCCCATTAATACACAAATTACTTCAACCAAACTTTATGAGATCAAATAGCAAACAATTTGGGATTCCTTGATTGATCTTCTGAGCAACATTTGAGGAAGAAAGGAAAAAACAAAATGCACATGATAGAAGGAGAAAAGGGAGACAAAGGTTGACAAACTGAAAAACTACCAACTGCATGACAGAGAGATGACAAAAGGCACAAGGTGATCATACCCACTGCTTCTTGAATTCTTTTTTCTTTTTTTTTGGTAGAGAGACTGGGAAGGGTTCTTTTGTTGATCCTTCATGGCAATGATAAGAACAGGTAAGGAGGTGTGCATGAGCACAGAGTACCTATTGGTGTCATCTGGTGAGCCAGTGATGATGGACTGTAGTGGCTGACCACTGCAATAGAAGATACAGACTCAGGATGAGTGAGTGGTGTCTGCTGTGTGCACAGGACACGGGATCCGGGCCTGAACACCAAAAACTCACTCTTATTCTTTATGGAATGTATGTAGAACCAAAGGAAAATGGCTTCATTGCTTTAAAACACCAGGCTCATGAATCCTTTTCATACAAATTCTAAAATTCCCATACCTCAAAGCATATAAACTTTAGCCACTAAACCCTATTGAACTTGCTACGTGAACAATTTTAAATCATTTCAGAGTAAGTCCTTCATTTGTAGTGACAAATATTCGAATAGACTTAATAATAATAAATACACGGAGAATGTTTCTAGTCTCTGCATTATGCCCCCCAAACTCTTATCATTATTCCTCCTCTGTGTAGAAAAAAAAAAACAAGCATTTAAAATGGATTGGGGCCCACAAAATTATAGAGTGAATTAAGTTGAAATGTCAGCACAACCATCTTGTATGCCTCAATTGTGAACAGATATTTTGATGAAGAGCTTACTAAATCTTTAATTGGAGATGGAGTGTTACTATATAAAGGCAATGACTACAAAGCATTTATCACATTGCCTAAAGCCATCACTACAGAAATTCTCTCCCATCCTCTGATATTAGTGTCAGTACGGTGAATCCAGTATTAATATTAAAACGTGGCACTGGATACAAATGAAGTTAAATGTTTTCTCCCAATGAATTTTTCTTTTAAAACCATCTTTAATGTGTTTGAGAAATTAACAGAAAAAAACAACAACAACAAGCTACAACAACGGGAGAAACATTGCCACAAAACACATAAATCTTATTATACACTCAGGCCCTCTTTGAAAATGCTGGGTCTCAAACTGCACAGCTGCAGAACAGTAGCATTCTGCCACTTCAAATATTGGCAGTCCATCCCAATTCACAGGAAAAAGATATGGTTCTATTTTTCTAATTTAAAGGTTTCTTCCCATAATTTTTCATAAGCTTTTGGGGTTGTTAGTTCTTAATATAGTCTTTGATTTGGTATAAACGGACCTCTGATTCAGCATTTGGTTATTTTCCGTTTATAATGTCCACGGTGTTTAGAGAAGAATGTCACAGCAGACATTGTCAGTGCTATGTCCTGACACTTGGGCCTCACCACTGGAGAGGAACCAGCTTGACTTCCACGTGCCAGCATCTGCATCCCTTTGCTCTGGTGTTTCATTGGAAGCTGTCTCACAAAAGGCTAACTCTGAAAGTGTATTCTACACTGGCTGCCGGGGACTCCACACAGGTGTAAATTCCACTTGTCCATACTGGTGACCTGCTTGGTGGTGAACTCCTCTGCTTGGTGCTTCTTGCTAGCACTTCCTGGGACCTCCTCCCAAATAAATCATGCAGACTTAAAGCCTTGTCTCTAATAAAGACACATGCTATGATTTCTCAATGTTTGGTCAAATGAATGAGTTCGAGAACTGCTGTTTTAGGACATGCCCTTGGCGACACTCTAGGCATCAGAGGATGACGGGTACAAGGGCTGACACAGGGAGAGCTGGCATTAAGAATATACAAAGCAGGCCCAGCTGGTGGAGCTCATTGGTTGAGCATCAACCTATGAACCAGGAGATTACCGTTTGATTCCTGGGCAGGGCACAACTGGGTTGTGGGCTCAATCCCCAGTAGGGTGCATGCAGGAGGCAGCTGATCAATGATTCTCTCTCATCATTGATGATTGATGTGTTTATCTCTCTCTCTCCTTTCCCATCCTCTCTGAAATCAATAAATATATATGTATACATACCTACATATATATATGTAGGAATATACAAAGCAGACCCTGAGGTACTGAGTACCAAGGCCTGAACAGGACAAGAAGCTGAGTGATGTGGGGCTGCCCCAGGCAGAGAGTGTGTGTCTCTTTGTTTGTGTGTATTTATTGGGGGCAGAGGTTGCTAAAACTTCTCCAATGAGGCCCCAAAGGGAGCAAGGAGGAGAGAGGCTGGTAGAGGGATATGAGTTTGAGGGCAGGAAAAGGGCAGTTGCCTTCTTCATCTTAAAAACCCTGAGAATATGGGGTCTACAGGGCCAGAGTGAGCACATCTGCAGGCCATTCAGCCAGTGGACCCAGAGCATAGGCCTTCACCAGAGGCATGGAGGCAGGCAGACAAGCCCAGGTTTAGAAACTGTTGATTAAAAGACTTACTCAGATTAAGGTCACAAGTGCCATGCCCTTGAAACTGCAAATAGAAGAAATATCATTAACTTGGCTCATTTGAGGATCTTTAAAAAAAAAGTTTTGGGAATAAAACAAAACAGCAAGTTTGAAATACTGTATGTAAAAAAGTTATGCATAGTTCTACTGTTCAAATGCAATTGTTGTCCCCTTTGAGGCTTCCCTCCCAGACCGTCTTCCTGAATGCATCTTAATGTAACGGCATTCTGTTTACTGAGCATGTAACAACTTGCCACATTACTAATCTTCATATTTTAAAATACTGAGCAATATTCCATCAACCTAGTGTTCTGTACTTGGACTATATTGCTAAACTGTATATTCAGGTCACATCTAAGTTTTCACCATTATAAAAAACAATGCATCTTTATACAGTAGCTCTGTTCACTTTTCAAATTATTTTCTTGAGGCAGAATTCCTTAAGCCAAAGGAAGTCCGTTTCCCTGAAACAGGCAGCCCTCCTCCTATTATCATCTGCGGTCCTTTGATTATTCATAAAATGTGAATTGGGTAACAGACCCTGGCATCATTTTTTCACAAAAACATGAAGGCAATAATGACCAAAAGCATTATAAAAGTTATATAAGAGAAGGCCTGATGGGAGAATTAAGAAGCAAAGCAGTCTTTGATACTAAATCTCTGATAGGATTCATGCCATAAACACCTATTTCCTGATCTTTAAAGTGAACATTTGAAAGTCAGTAATTTAAAGTCAGACTCCTATACTAATTCATGTATCAGGCATTCTGTCATAATGATCACAAACCCATTTCAGCAAGCAGATTGGCTGCCAAGAGAGCTCTGATGGCTGTGGTTAGTATGCAATTAGGCTGATAGGGTTGGTTGTTAGTCTTGCTCCCAACTCCCCTCTTCTGAACACTGTGACTAGGTGGGAAGGACCGGAATCAAGGTACTAAGCCCCTACACATCTGCCTTTAACATGTTCCAACACTCCCACCTGGCTGTGTCCTTCCTTTTATAAGAGGAAGCAAGGGAGGGAGTGCTGATGGGAGGAGGAAGCCAGGAAGAAAGATTGGCTCTCATTTAAAACCATCTCAGGAGCTCGGAAAAGTTTCAGGTTGACGAAGGACACATTTACTCCTCAGAACCCATAGGCCTTGTGGTTTCTGCAGTGACGCCAGTTCCCTTCCTTTGCTTCAGGGAAGACGGCAGCTCATCTCTGGTAATGAGGCCTACATCTGAGGCTGGTGGGGATCAAAGATGCATTTTCTCAACCGCTCTGGCCAAACAAATAAAACGACTCTCTAATAACATCCGGTCATGGAAAGAGAATGTTTCTTGGAGCTGTTTGGATCACATCTTATTTAAAACCAGCCTTTTAGTGTTATTTTCTCCTTGTTCTCAGTGGAACTGAGTGGGCCTGAAGGCAGGTGTGCTGCCCCTGGGGAGGCTGCAGGTTGCTATTGAGGATGGTGCTGGAATGGCACAGCTCTGCATGGGGAGAGGTGTTCCCGCCCTCTGTCCGCGTTGCCCTTCTCTCCTCTCAAATGGCAGGTCACTAGCTACAACATAATAAGATCTATGCTGACCCCGTGTGCCCAGAGGCTTCAAAGAAGGAGAAAATAAACGGGTTCTCAGGTGCACCCTTGTCACCCAGGAGAGGATTCCAGCACCCAATGCACCAGAGCCACCCCGAGAGGAGGTAATTCCAGGGCAGCTGGAGACGGGCATGCCTGGCAAGGTGCCCACTGGGACTATAGGAAGGCAGCAGCTCCAGGGATTCCGGCTCTCGGGGCAACTCTGGCCAGAGGCAGGGATAGCAGGGAGGCAGACATGCAAACCAGATTTTCACTGGGCAGGTGGCCAGATGCAAAAAGGGCACTCCTGGGTAGTAAGAGCCTACAGCCCTCACTTCCAGAAGACACTGCCAACCTCATTGAAGGCACTTTCACCCACAAACCCATCACTGAGAACCGTAGACTTCCCTGAAGCTGATTTCTCCAGGTCCGTACTAGCAGCTGAATGCCTTTCCATTCCTCGTCCCTAGATTGGCACTGTGGGTCTATGTGCACGTGAGAGACAATGATGAGAGGACCACGAGTCCACCGTGGTTTGTTAACCACCACCACGCGGTACTGCGCTGCTAAAACACTGGGGCTGGAGCTGCCATCCTGAGGCCTGCCCTGCAAAATGGGATCTGTCTGTCTTCACCAGGGAACTATGATAAACGAGCCAAGACAGACACTGGTCAGGACGAGCCACTTTATTTAAGAGCTTCGACAGCCTAAAGTGGTTTAACATAGATGCATGAAAGATTTATCTGGATGATAAAATATCTAAACTTGAAAGGCACATAAGTTATAATTTTGCAAGTTTTTTTTTCCTTTTAAGATTTCAGAGTCAAGTGCTTTAGGTAATGAATGAAATGCACATAAAGTTGACTTCATTTCACACAACCTGTCTGGTTAGTGTCTGCCGAGAGCCTTTCCTTCCCGATGGGATGGAGTTCAGAGTCAAGACCTCCCGTAGGTTTCTGTGGCCTTCCATTCCCTGTGGAGAGCACTGGGAGGATTAATAAATATAACCGCAGCTATTACTGACTGAGCACCTACTATACCATGCGCTGTGCATTAAGACTAGCACTTCATATACTTACACATGAGCATTACTCAATATTCATAAAAGCCCTATGAGATAGGTACAGTGATTCCCATTTTACAGATGTCCAAAGTGAGCTTTTGAGAGCTTCTGTGACACACATGAGGTCACACAGGCAATTTTATCTGACTCCAGAGCTGGGGTGTTCACCACTAAGCTACAACATAAAGGAAAATGCTTGGCCCTTAGCAAGTGCTCAAAAACACTAGTTATCTTTCCCTATTTTTTAAAACAGTACACTTTCTTTTAATAGCACACTTAGTTGTTGCCTTGCAAGTTTTTATTCATTCATTCATTCATTCATTCATTCATTCATTCATTCATTACGGGCTCAAGTATCCTGCTGGATTCAGTACTGACTCTAAGCTCCTAGACCAGTTTCAGGCAATTAACACATGAAGATGAGGTTCAGCATGGGGGTGGGTGTCAGGGGCAGCCCCACACAGGAGACCCACACCCAGCTGTGGATTAGAGACACAACCAGAAGAAGACAATTTTAGGTCTTTGTCAACCCTAGTTTTCTCCCATGACTTCGCTGTTTTCTTTGGCCTGAGCTTTTAGGCCTTCTGACAGTGTAACTGCCTAGAAGGCCCTTTATCATGCAGAACACCCCTTTCTCCACACAGGGCTGAAGCTTTCTGGTAAAACCACTGCAAGAGATAACCCAACTCCCCTGCTAATCACCATGCACAGTCCCTCAGAGCTAACCTCTAACCCCCACATCTGGTCCTCTGCCTGCCTCATTTCACCAGTTTTTGCCCAGAATAAAGAGTGACAATAATAGCAGTACTAGTAACTACCTACATATTGGGCATTTCTGTATGTATTTTAGATATATTAACTCATTAGATCCCATTATAACCCTCTGAAGTAGGTACTATTATTATTATTCCTATTTTAGTACATTCAGGGAAAGAGGGTAGAAGTTAATATTTCTTTAGGGCAAACTATATGCCAAGCACTGTGTTCAGCTTGCACAATCAAACCATAAGTGACCCGCGAAGGGTCACTCACAGAGCTGACAAGTAACCAACATGCATTTGAACCCACATCTGTGACTGCCAAGCCCAGAGCTCCCTTTCCTCTCTCCCAGTCTGGCACTGACTTGGTCTGCGAGGGAAAACAGTTTACTCTCTCTCCCTTAGCAGAAGGGATATTAGCCCTTCTGCTAATATCTGTTCTGTTTTGTTGTTATTTTTTTTAACCTCACTTACAAACAGCACCAGACTCCTCTCAACTGTGCTCCCCCACTCTCTGAGCCTCCCAGCCACTTTTCATGGAGCAAATCCAGAGTCTACACCAACAGTGTGACAGAGTCAAAGAAGGAATTGGGATCATTCAAGCCAATAAAAACGCAGCAAACAGTTGGCAGGTTGTTTCCTGAAGCCCAAATCTCTCTCCCAAATCCCTGGAGTTTTAAGATCTCAGGGGTCCTCAGCGAGGAGATTTTTGGACAGTTTTAGAGGGTGATACTACCAATAAAAGGAAGTAACGGATGCTCAGTGGAGGAGTGTGAGTCTCACGTCCTGGGCTGGGGTGAGGGGTGGGGGTGGAGGTGGGGGGCAGGAATCATGCAGCTGGCAGTAACAGGTAAGTCTTTCTGGGGACTGGGTGCCTGGCTGGAAGCAGAGGGTCTTTCCTGGGCAAGGCCAGAGGCTCAGACCCCCTCCTCTGGGCTCCTAGAAACCCCGCCCTGCGGGCTGGAACTGTTTGCCTCACCGGGCCCACCCGAGCTGAGCTCCAGGAGGGCAGGGCTCTGTCTGATTTCTCTTTCAATCCTGAGAGCCAGTGTACCCTGGACACCAGTTGCGTGTTTCCAGAACGAATGACCAAACCAGCCATCATTTAAGAGGACAGGCTGTTTGAGAGCCTCAGACAAGGAACCAGGCCTCAAGGAAAAGGGGGAAGGGGAGGGTGCGCATGAGGCACACACAGTTTATTAGGATCAACATCCTGCTCCATCCAGAAAGGTCCTCCCGTGCCTTCACGGCCTGCACACCAAGGAACACTGCCAACTCACTTACAAGTCGCCCTCCGCCTCCAGGGAGTGGGAAGACTCCCCTTTTACCCAGGAACCTCCTTTCCTCCCCCCAGTTCTGTGCAGACCAGCCCCACCGACCTTCCTTTTAACTCAAGTGGGTCTCCCGACAAAACGCGTCTGCTCTGCTGTCCTCCCCCCTGGAGCGCGTTGCTTCCTGTGGAAGTTGGAGCCACCGACGGGGCCACCTGTTGCATGCTCTCGCATGCAGCGCCCTAGGGAGCACTTTCTACCTTCCCGGCGCGGGTCTTGCCCACCAGACTGTGAGCTCCACGCGCGCCCTTGCCCACAGCTGCGTCCCCGACACGACACGCAGGCCAGGGGCCGGCCCTCAGGGCGCACAGTGAGCTTTAGTGGGGCCCTTCTGCCAAGTGCACAAGCGCCGAAGGTGGGATTCGAACTCATGTCTGCCGACCTCGGGTCAAAACCAGGGCAGTAACGGGGAGTCAGCGGACAAGGCCGAGGCGGGAACGCACTGCGAGGCTCTGCACCCCGCCGCCGCCGCCACCTGTCGCCCTGGAGGGCACAGGCGGGTGCGCTTACCTGCGTCCCGCGCGGCTCCTCGGGGGAACTTCCGGGACTGGGACTCCCGAGGCGGCAGAACCCGGGCTGTGCCCGCGCGGCCCGCACCCACGACCCCGGGAGCGCGGAGTGCAAAGCCTCCCTCAGTGGGGACACCCCCGGACGCGCCCGCTGCGACCCCGCGCTGGGGGCGGGTCTCCAGCGGTCTGACCCCGCGCGCCGCGGGCTCCCCCTGGGGGCGGAGTCACAGGAAACTTAGCTCTTCGCCCCGCCCCCTCCCTGGAATCGGAACCCGGAGACCGGGCTCTGGGCCCCGCCCCAAGCCCCGCCCACCGGTCCCGCC
>PVJN01036600.1:9936-21502 GCA_004026805.1 Lasiurus borealis | reverse complement strand
ACACTTTAGCAGTAGCTACAATAAATCATGTGGAACCCACTGTGGAGAAATAATGCAAGACAAATAGCTCTGCCTGAAGATTCCTTGAGCTTAATAGACTAATTTGCTCCCTAGTATGAATCATGCTCCCTATGGCACCTCTCTGGAACTGAGAAATGAGGCCCATCTTTATCAAAGGGGGGGATTGGGCATCATTAGCACCAGGAATATAAAGACGTTGAAAAACTGATCATTAGTAATCAAAAGATAGATGAGACTCTAGGATGATTACTACTATAAGCCATAAAATAACTTCATAACTAAAACTCCAAATTTGTTATTTTACAAATCCTTTTTCTTTATTTTCAAAGTTACTAGTGGAAAAAACCCTCACAAACGTCTGTGTGTTTAAGGCAAGAAGAGAGAGGGTAGCCCTAGCCAATTTGGCTCAGTGGATAGCATGTCAGCCTGTGGACTGAAGGGTCCCAGGTTCGATTCCAGTCAAGTCTTTCAGGCTTATCAATCAATGATTCTCTCTTATCATTGATGTCTCTCTCTCTCTCTCTCTCTCTCTCTCTCTCTCTCTCTCTCTCCCTTCCTTTCTGAAATCAATAAGAATATTTAAAAGAGAGAGAGAAGAGAGAATGTTTCACTCTAGGGCCTCCTGCACATGCCCTAGAGTGAAACATTTTTGCAAACCCTGAAAAGAATACCAAATGAATTGGGGCATGTCCTGGATAATCCGAGGAGTATTGACCCCAGGAATCCCCTGCATTCCCAGGCAATTTTTAAAAGACACTTTTTTTTTGCAGATTCCAATGGCCCATTTGTTAGTTCTGTGCCCACTGGCTTGACCCTCTCCATCATGTCCTATGTCTTGACCCAGAGCACAGCAGCCCTCCTGGCCTTGATCCTCTTCTACCTGACACTGCCTCAGATGGCTGCAACCCAGCTGGTCAACCAGGTTAGCAGCAGCTCCCCTCCATGAATAGGGTAGCACGAGGTAGGTAATAAGTTGTATGGCTGATAAGACTTTAAGGAAGTCTTGAAGCTCCCCCACAGGCGTGGCTCAGGGCTTGAGAGTCAACCTATGAACCAGGAGGTCATTGTTCGATTCCCAGTCAGGGCACATGCCCAGGTTACAGCCTCTATTCTCAGTGTGGGGTGTGCAGGAGGCAGTCGATCAATGATACTCTCTCATCATTGATGTTTCTAGCTCTCTCTCCCTCCAGCTTCCTTTCTGAAATCAATAAAAGTATATATTTTTGAAAAGATTTTAAGGAACAAAAAAGGGAGTACCTCTGCTCTGTGCATTCTCTCATTGAGCCAATACCATGCAAACAGACCAATGAGGTTTTGTTCAGCAATTCAGGAATTTGGGTGACTTGCTGCAGACCCTTTGCTTAGAGCTTCTTTGGTGGAAGGATCATGGGGCCTAAGGACAGTGGGAAGATGTTTGTGCCCTTCAACCCCTTGTCCTAATCTCCTCTGGTGAACAAGAAGACTCACATGGACCAAGCTCTGAGTACGGAGTTTTTCTCTACTCTCCAGCTGGTACTCACCATGTTTGCTGTGTCTTCCCCACAACGTAGGGGGTTAGAGGGGGAAGGCAGCCTGGTGGTGGGTCTCTTAGTGACTGCTGAAGCACCAGCATGGGTAAGAACCCCACCCAAACCAAACAGGGGGCTTGGGGAAGGCTGGATTCTACTCCTCAAGGGAGAGACAGTTGTTTCTTATGTTTGTGTTTTAAGAAGCTAGATTAATAAAAAACATTGAGTATGCTAATTATATCTAAATCAATGAAAAACTCAAGTGAGTTTTTGAGAGTTCATCTCTAGCTTGCAATTGGGCATTCCACTGAGTGGAGAGGCTGGTGGGAAAGGAAATGGGCTGGCATTCAGTCCTCCAAGTTGTGGAGGGGCGGTAGTTAATGAGAAATAAAGGGGAGAGGTTGGTAGCATCAACTAAGGAAATTTAATCATTTTTAGATATGTTTGCATTTATTGAATAGAGAGAGGAAGGGAAAGGAAGAGAGAGAGAGGACCATCAATGAGAAAAACATCTATCGGCTGCTTCCTGCAAACCCCCTACTGAGGATTAGGCCCGAAATCCAGCATGTGCCTTGACCGTGTTGAACTGGCAACCTTTTGGTGCATGGGATGATTCTCAACCACAACAGCTAGGGCAGAAATCTAGCCATTTTGTTTGGTGTCTATAAAGGAACCAAATTAGCTGCTCTTTGCCCTCTGTCTTTTATTATAAGAGGTTACAGAGTTGGTGGTTAGGTATAATCCCTTCCTGGGAATAAAACCCTATTTATTAAGTGCTTTATTCTGTGTTGGGCACTATAGTAAGCCTTTACCTGCATTATCTTTATTGTTTTTTAATTCGCACCAGAGGACATATTTTTATTCATTTTGAGAGAGAGAGAGAGAGAGAGAGAGAGAGAGAGAGAGAGAGAGAAACATTGATGTGAGAGAAACATTGATCAGTTGCCTCCCTCACATGCCCCCACTGTGGAGCGAACCCACAACCTTTGGTGTAGAGGACAACACCTCAACCAACTGAGCCACTCAGCCAGGGCTACCTACATTATCTTATTTGACAAGATGAAGCCCAGAGAGCTTACATTAATTTATTCAGTAAATGTGTCAAGCATGGGTTTGCAGTGGTGAACAAATCAGACACACGGCTACTTCCCTGGAGTTTATATTTAGTGGGTATAGTTTCCTCACCTAGAAAGTGGTAAAGCCAGGATTTTTGCTGTTGCTGCTGTTCTTAATGGATTTCAAGTGTATAGAACAGTTCTTTATTTATGACATCCTCTCCTCGTTGGCCTGTATATGGCTCAACTTACTTGGTTTCTTTTTAAGATAATACTTACTCATCATTATTAACCATCTACCCACAAATAAAACTAGAACCTTGATAGTCACAGAAATCAACCCACACGCACACATATATGTTTACTTTTTTGTGTAGTTTCATCTCATTCTGAGAAGCATATTTTCATTTAGATGTTTTTTAACTTTACAAAAAGGTTATCATGCCATAATCTGCTGGCACTCTTATTTGTTTGATATTTTATTGCTAAGATCCACTCCTATTATTGAGTGTTACTGTGAGGTTCACTCATTTTGACTGCTGAATAATTTCCATTGTGTAAATATACCACTGCTTATTCATCTATTCTTCCGTCCATGGGCATGTAGGTTACTTCAAGTGTTTTGCTGTTGGGAACAGTGCTGTTCTGTGGATGGCTCCTGGTGGAGGTATAGAAAGGTTCCTCTTGGGTATATAAGTGAGCAGTGACATTCCCAAGTCAGAAAGCATGTGTTTGGTTACAAGAAGTTGCTATACTGTGTTCCAAATGGTTCTCCCAATTTACACTCCCACCAGCAGTCATAACTAGTTCTGTCCAAAGTATCGGTTGCTAAAGTTTTTGCTCTTAATATCATGTGTACTACCTCTCTCATATCCAGGGGTCCTTATTTATCTGTTTGTTTGTTTATTATTTTATTTATTTCAAAGAGGAATGGAGAGTGAGAGAAAGAAACCTCAGTGATGAGAAAGGATCATTGATCAGAAGCATCCTGTATGCTCCCTACTGGGGATAGAGCCTGCAACCTGGGCATGTGCCCTGACTGGGAATTGAACTGTGACCTCCTGGTTCATAGGTCGACACTCAACCACTGAGCCACACCAGCTGGGCCAGGGTCCTTTTATTTAAAAGCAATACGAATCCTGTTCACTCTCTGGGTCCAGCAGTGATGCCTGGAATCTGGGAGCATCACTGGGCAAAGGGTTACAGGGCCTGAAGTCAGGAGATCGGTGAAGTTCATAAAACATGAAACTCCAAGACACTCTGATAGGTTGTTCCTCTTCCATGAAATTGGAAGCTCCAGTTCACTTGGGTGCCCTCTAACCTGTTCTCAGCCACTTCTGTCTGTGTTGTAACCCTGCCTGTCCATCCCAAGCTGGATATAGAAGGAGAGGAGCATGGGCCCTGATCTGTGTTCCTCCTCTCACCCCATAGGTGTACTGGATGGGACCGATGCTCAGCACCAATATTGCAGGCTCTCTGCTGGTGCTTCACGAGGAAAACTTGTGGCCTCTTTGACTTGCTACAATGTGGAGACAGGGAAGCATACCAGTGTTTCTCATTGTGCCTTCACCACCACACAACCCCCACTTGTAGGTTCCAAGACCCTTACCAAGCTGAGCACAACTAAAACTCTTTCTTCAAGCTTCCCTTCTCCATCCTGTCCTGTCCCCTCTTTGGACCAGCCTGTTTCCCCATGTAGCCCCACACCTTCCTTTCCCAAAGAATCCAAGTGTAGGACTCCAGTGTCCTGATCACAGCCATACGAGGAGGCATTAACCCCCCCCCATTGCTTCATAGCCCTGACTGTTCCTTTCCTTTCGGTATCTCCTGCTAGGCCTTGTGAGTTAGGGAAGGTGAGGTGAAAGTGAGGATCCTGGGATTTAACCCTTTCCTCTCCCCAGTCCTCCAACCTCACTTCCAACCTATCCACAGAAGATAGCTTCTTCCCCCTATTGTCGGGGCTGAGGGTTGGGAAAGGAAGGTGCTGGCATGGGTTGGGGGTAGGGAACCCGGGCTCTGAGAAAGCCAGACACAGCAGAACTATTCTTGTCCCAGAGCTGCAGGGTGCACAGATTCCAGCCCAAACCAGCCAATAGAAGAGGGCCCTCTAATCCCAGAGAACTAAAGAATTCTTTTTTCAGTTATCCAACATTTCTGCTGCACCCCGATCCTGACCCCCACCCTCACCCTTACTCCTGCATGACTCAGAGGAGTCTGGAAGCCCCCGGGAGCACATTCTCATACTTCGTGAACTCAGCTTGTCTGCCCTTCCAAGCAGAGTGGAGGAATGAATGCTCTAATATAGATGTCAATCAGTTCTATGACATGAAAAGGAAGGGGTCTTCTTCCTATTCTTGGACCTTTCTATCAAGAACCTCTCCAGCCCTGACCCTACCGCCCCCTAAAACCCATGGCTCTGCTCACCTCCCAAGTGAGGAGGGAGAGGAAAGTCCAGGAGCTTTACCAGAGGCATGAGAGTGGGCCCGCCCTTTGCAGCTAGGAAAGGGTTAAGAGGCTGGGCCAGCCACTTCAGCCTGCCCCTCCCAGGGATTCAGAGTCCTCTATAAAGGGGACTCTCTGCCCAAATCAGGCCAAGGAGGTATCAGGAACCCAGGCATTGTGCCCGTCCCCTCTGCCATGTGGGAGCTGCAGTCAGCCTCCTTCTGGAGGGCCATATTTGCTGAATTCTTTGCCACCCTCTTTTATGTCTTCTTCGGGCTGGGGGCCTCACTGCGTTGGGGCCCTGGACCCCTGCATGTCTTGCAGGTGGCTCTGGCCTTTGGCCTGGCCCTGGCTACCCTAGTGCAGGCTGTGGGCCACATCAGTGGAGCCCATGTCAACCCTGCAGTCACTTTCGCCTTCCTTGTGGGCTCCCAGATGTCCCTGCTCCGTGCCTTCTGCTATATGGCAGCCCAACTCCTGGGAGCTGTGGTGGGGGCTGCCATACTGTACAGCGTGACCCCACCTGCTGTCCGAGGAAACCTAGCACTGAACACGGTAATGATCAGCTGAGTGGGGCTGAGGGAACCTGGGGCCTTGCCTCCCTGTCTGGTGCCAGTGGATCAGTGCCCCAGGGATCTGAGAGGTAGTGTGTGTGTGAGAGTGTGTGTATGAGAGTGTGTGTGTTTCAGGGTGGGGAGGATCAGCAGGTGCTTTGGAGGGATCAGAGTCTAGAGCCTGGACTGAGAATCAAGAAGCCTGAGTTCCCGTCCCAGCTTTCCTTCCAATTCCTTGCAGGTTTCTGAGGACTTATTTTACCTATGGGACCTCAGTTTCTGCATCCATAGACTGGGTGCAATGACTTCCAATGTTAGGAGAAATTAGAAAACGATGCAATTACGATCATCTTTCACCTCCAGGAAACTGATGCCATCAAGGGGAGGGGGCGGGGGTCCTGCCTGGGAAATCTTGAGGACGTAATGCTGTGACACATGATCCTCCTCTCTTCTTCCTTTGCCTAGTTGCACCCTGGGGTGAGTGTGGGCCAGGCCACCGCAGTGGAGATCTTCCTGACGCTGCAGTTTGTGCTCTGCATCTTTGCCACATACGATGAGAGGCGGAATGGCCGCCTGGGCTCCGTGGCCCTGGCCGTTGGCTTTTCCCTCACCCTGGGGCACCTCTTTGGGGTAAGTAGGAGAGGGAAGCAACTACTCATTTAAGGATTCCAGGGCCCCCAAACCTTTCTCACCTAACTGTCCGACATGAACATTATTCACCTCCCTCTGTATCCCTCTGCCCAGAGGAATCAATCCTTCTTATTACTCTCTCTTGTGACTGTCATAACTGGTATTTCTTGAACCCAAGGTAGAAATGCATGCATTGTGGGTATTTGTGGGCTTAGATGATGGATCCATAGTCTATCCCCGGATGGGGCATCAGTGCCTTCACTCCACTGTGGGACTCCCATGTGGTTGTCCTTCACTGCTGGCTGCTAGAGGCAAGATGCCAGCCCTCAGGGATATGTGAGCTGTGGGGAGAGAAGCTAGGTAGAGTGGGGGAAGGGTCTCAGTTACAACTGTGTCTTTTGCAGATGTATTATACGGGTGCAGGCATGAACCCTGCCCGCTCCTTTGCTCCTGCCATTCTCACCAGAAACTTCACCAACCACTGGGTGAGTGAGGGGAGAGGAGCCAGATGCTGACGCCCTCCTGTATGGGTGTGGATTGCAGGTTTGGTTCATGCTTTCCATCTGGGTGTGCTGACTGCTCTACCAGCACTCAGCTTAACAGGTGGTCACCGAGTTTGGGATGCCTGTGTGAGCAGGATTCATTACTTGGCCAGAAAGAGAGGCTCTTGCTCATACTATTCCTTCACTGGTTAGTTAGGGAAGTTTACTAAGTACCCGCTGTATTCCAAAACTAGCACTGTCAGGACAGACAACCGAAAAGGAAGACAAACATTCCTACTCTCAGAGGTCAGGATATGCCTGAGCACAAATGGGCCTGGGCCTCATCCCAGTTCTAGCACTTTGCTAGCCTTGTGTGTGACCATGGCAAGAACACAAGCCTTCTGCACCTCCATTTCCTTACTATAAAACAAGGTGTTATGAAAAGTAAGTGTGAAAGTTATAGTACAGAATCTAGTATGGAATAAGTCCTCAATAAAAACGGACTGTTTGTGTTGTTTGGCCATATGACAGACAAAACCTGAAAATAATTCAAAAACATTTTCAGGCTGCTCTGTGGAGTAGCCCACTTTCTGTCTCACAGCTTCACTAATAAATTCTTTCACTTCAAACTCCAATAATTTTTTTTCAAAGCTATACATCCATTTTCACAGCCACATTATTCACAGTAACCAGAAGTAGAAGCAACCCTAGTGTTTCTCACAGATGAATGAATGAATGAACAAAATTTAGTATATACATATAATGGCATAGTATTCAGCCTTCCAAGAGAAGGAAATCCTGTTATTTGCTGCAATGTGGATGAACCTTAAGGACATTATGCTTAATGAAATAAGCCAGTTACAAAAAGACAAATACTTTATAATTCCACCCATATGTGGTATTCACAGCAGTAGAATTCATTGAAATAAAGCAAAATGATAGTTGACAGGGGCTATGGAGAGGAGAAATGGGGAGTTGTGGTTTAATGGAGGTAGAGTTTCAGTTTTGCAAGATGAAAAGTTCTGGGGACTGGTTGCACAACAATGTGAATATACTTAATATTACTGAACTGCACACTTAGAAATGGTTAAGGGCCCTAGCTCAGTTGGTTAGAGTGTCATTTAAATATGCCAAGGTTGTGAGTTCGATCCCTGGTGAGGGCACATACAAGAAGCAACCAATGAATGCATAAATAAGTGGAGCAACAAATCAATGTCTTTCTCTCTTTCTCTGTCTCTGAAATCAAGTTCTTTTAAAAAATAAGTTAAAAAAAAGAAAATAAATTTAAGGTGGTAAATTTTATGTTATGTTCATTTTGTCACAATTAAAAATTTTTTCAAAGTAATATGCAAACTAGCACCAACAAATAACAAGAAAGAGAATACATATATATGTTATGAAGGTATGGGGGATAAAGGAATAATTTTATGAGTCAGAAAAAAAATGGTGAATTTTGAAGTGCAGACAGTGGAGAGATTTAGAGTTTAAAAACACACAAACAGCCCTAGCCAGTTTGGCTTAGTGGCTAGAGAATCAGCCCACGGACTGAACGGTCCCAGATTCAATTCAGGTTAAGGGCACAGATCCCTTGGTTGCAATATTTTACACTTGATCCTTGGGCCCCCTCGGGGTACATGTGGAAGGCAACCAATGATGTGTCTCTCTCACACAGACTTTTTTCTCTCTGTCTCTCCCCTTCCCTTCCACTCTCTCTAAAAATCAATGGAAACATATCCTTGAGTGAGGATTAACAAAAACAAACAATCACTGATTTCTGTTTAAATAGTGCCCAAGTACCTCTGTTTAAATACATACATATATATATATATATATATATATATATATATTAGTGATTTTTTACAGAGAGGAAGGGAAAGGGATAGAGAGTTAGAAACATCAATGAGAGAGAAACATCTATCAGCGCCTCCTGCACACCCTCTACTGGGGACATGCCCTTGACCAAGGTACATGCCCTTGATGGGAATCGAACCTGAGACCCTTCAGTCTGCAGGCCAACACTCTATCCACTGAGCCAAACCAGTTAGGGCAGTACATCTGTTTTCTACCTGTGGAGCTGAGAAAGGAGCAGCCTTGCTCTTGGTCCTCTCCCCAAGCCTGATTATTTCTTTCATCTTCCTACAGGTATACTGGGTGGGCCCAATCATCGGAGGGGGCCTGGGCAGTCTCCTCTACGACTTTCTCCTCTTCCCCCGGCTCAAGAGTGTTTCTGAGAGACTGTCTGTTCTCAAGGGTACCAGGCCCAGCGACTCCAATGCACAACCAGAGGGCACAGGGGAACCTGTTGAATTGAAGACCCAGGCCCTGTAAAAATTCCAGTTGAACAGAGGGAATAGGAAGCTGCTGAGTTTATGTGGAGGGGCTAAGCCACCCCTGGATGAAGAGGCTGTGGGGAGGGGCATTATTTTTTAATTTATGTGCGAGTTGTTGTTTTTTTGCCTTTTGCTGTGTGAAATCTTTCAAGTTGCATTCATGAGCTGATCGGTGCAAACTTCCCTTCCTCCCCATCCACTTCTCTTTGCCGTTGTGTGTGCATGATTGTGTGTGTATGAATGTGTTTTGGGGCACGGCAGCAGGAAAAGTAGGGAAGGGAAAAGAGGTATCATTTCACACCTTCCTCTCAGTGTGAGGAGCACAGGAAGCCAAGACCTTAAGTTTTTGGTCATGCCAATCAAGTATAAGGTTCTAGGTTTCTGAGAGAGCCTGGAAGCAGGGAGTATTCCTCACAGAAGGCAGGTGGAGAGAAGTGGAGGACATAAGACATTCCAGAAGTTGGGAGAAGGGGTAGGGGCAGGAAGAGAGGAAATGGAGTTATGAGCCCAGTTCAGGATGCAATTGTATCAAATAGCTGTGGGGAAGTTAAAGGGAGAGTGTAGCCACGTGACCTCAGGGATGCTTGCTCCAGGGCCTTGGGTGGGGCAGTAGCTCTGAGAACAGTGAACACTGGGGTAGAGCCGTTTTATTAAGCCACATAAACCTGTCTACATTCACTGGGCGGGCTTTGTGTTATTCTGGCAAGGTGGATCATTTTGGAGACCCTGGGCAAACGAGCGCACCAACCAAGGCCCAAGGCGTGGGAACCTACAATCTAGATAAATTAAATAACTTAACTACAAGTATGCTACTTCCCCAGCCCGGCCTCAGGGCAGATGGTACATAAGTCCCAGAGGAGGTTCCAGCAGAAACAGGAAAGCTGATGCTTGGAGCAAGGCCGAGGTGGGTGAGGGGTGAAGGAGGAAGAGGCTTTGACCCTCAGTTTTTTGTTTTTCTTTCTTTCCCCAAGGCCACCCTCAGAGTTATTTAGAACAGATCAATAGACTCTTCAAATGGCATCTTTTTGCTTTTTATCACTCGTTTTACAGTCTTCTTTATTTCCCTTTTTGTGTGCATCTTTTCACTTTTCTCTCAATTGTACATTCATCTTCATCAAATCTCTTCTAACATCTCTCATATCCCAGAAATTAATTCATTCTATTCAAATGGTTAGTAATTCAGGAGATAATTAGTCGTGTGAGCCCTACCTTCCTGTGTTGTTGGCAAAATACACTCATCTCAGCTGAGGCCAGAAGAGACCCTCAACTGACCATTGAATATTTATTGCTGATTTCCTTTTAGGCGCCTCTTATATACTTCGCCAGCTTTAATCCTATACCTCCAGCACGACAGACACCCCAGCCCCGCAAAAGACACCCCTTCCCAGAAACTCAATTCCGCTCTTCCTCCCAAATAAAGGCCAACTTTTCTAGCTTAGCCATAGAAGACTTTGGAATAATCCACTTGATTAGGAGAAGGGGAAGAATGTTTGTAAATTTACATCTAATCAGACTTTGATTTCTGTTATCTTAAGTCAGCAGAAAAATTAATTGCGGGGTGAGTTTAGGCGCAATGTAGAGGATCGATTCGGATAAAACTACTTGTACTCCCTTCCCTTTTCCTTACTTTATCAGCAGGCTCCACCCCCGGTTGCTGGGGTCACTTGGACCAGCCCATCCCGCCCCGCCCCGCCCCGCCCCTCACGCAGGCGGAGATTGGTCCCGCCGAGCGAGGTGGCGGGAAAGACGGGTCGCGGGCCGCTGGCTCCCCGGGGATCCCGAGGGCCGGTGGGGAGCGGGTGAGTGGATGTGTGGATTAGAGGGGTTTAAAAGAACTGCGTCCTTGCGAAGCTACGGGGCACTCCGGGAGGTGCTCAGTCCCCTTTCCCGCCACCGGATTTAAAGGCAAGGGGGCGGGGTGCGCACGCGCAGTCTCTCACCCTGGCGTCCTTGGTGTGGATGCCGGAGCCTTTCCCACTCGCCCGGGACGCTCCTTTCATTATCTCCGCGCCACTCAGCACAGCCTAGTTCTCGAGGGTGGGGTCGTGGGGAGGGCGGGGGGGCTGTGAGGAGATGGGGCTTGGAACCCCGAAGGTAGACCAGAGAGGTTCCTGGGCATTTCCACTTTGGAACGTCCTATCCAGTGCAGACCCGAAACACAGGTGTGCGGCTTGGTGGTCAGCGGGAGGGGAATTGAGAGGTCGCTTGACTTGTATCTTGGGGTTTTTATAGAATGGACTGATTATTCCCTCCCCTGTTCTCCCTTGAGTGTAAAACTTAAGGAGCATATATTCTGCCTCTGCGTGTGTTTAGGCGCCAGCCACTAATTAAGCTCCTTCCTTTGAGTTAATTCTTTACTCTTCCTTCATGCTGCCACGAGTTATCTTAATAAAAAGTAAATCTGGCCATTTCAGATTAAATTTAAAACTGCCCTCTTAGGCCACCCACAGCCTGGCTTGCTTTCTTAGGTGGGTGTCCATGGCTTTTCTTCTTCATTTTTAATCTTTATTGTTCAGATTATTACAGTTGTTCCTCTTCCCCCCC
>PVJN01036599.1:0-21427 GCA_004026805.1 Lasiurus borealis | reverse complement strand
GAAGGAAGGACGGAAGGACGGACGGACAGAAAGACGGAAGGAAGGACGGAGGGAAGGAAAGAAGGACGGAAGTTCAGAAGGAAGGGAAGAAGGGAGGGAAGGACGGAAGGACAGACGGAAGGAAGGACGGAAGGAAGGGAGGAAGGAAGGACAGAAGGAAGGAAGGAAGGAAGGACGGGAGGAAGGAAGGAGGGAGGGAAGACATGAGTGAGACAAGCCCCGTCCTTCCCGTTGGCCGAGAGGCCGCCACTTACCTCCTGCGAGCATCGGCCCGTCCATCCGTCGTGTCCACACGGCTGAGGCCGGCGCTGCGGTGAGTGCTGCCTGGCGGGGCCGGGGCACGAAGAAGCTTCTAGAAAGGGCGTTCCTGTGGGTGCACAGCCCCCAGCCGCCCAGCAGCGCTGTGAGCCCAGGAGCTGAGGCGCAGAACCCGAGTCAGCCGCGCCCGGGCCCCCAGGAAGCAGTCATTCTCCCGGCGAAGAAGGTCCGGGTTCCCTCGAGTTCGAGCCAGAGCGCCGAGCCCAGCACCTCGTCAGCGCGAGAGCGACAGGCCGAGGACCGGGAGTCACGCGAGAGCGCCCGGCCGAGGGCCGGGAGTCACGCGAGAACACCAAGCCAGGGACCAGGAGCCACGTGAGAGCACCCAGCCAGGGACCAGAAGTCACGCGAGAGCGCCACGCCGAGAACCAGAAGTTCTCGCGAGAGCACCAAGGCGAGGACCAGGGGTCATGCGAGAGCGCCACGCCGAGAACCAGGAGTCACGCGAGAGCACCAAGCCGAGAACCAAAAGTTCTCGCGAGAGCGCCAAGGCGAGGACCGGGATTCAGCATGAGGATGCCCGGCAGGAGACCACGAAGAGCAGTGGCGCCGGGCACATCGGAGTGGGAAACGTCACGTAGCGGGGAGTGAAGGGGCTCAGGGTGCCTCCATTCCCCGCGCCAGAGATGCTCACTCACCAGGGCTTGGGAGTTACACCAGAGCGGGAGGAAGGGAAGGAAAGGACCCGCCAGCCAGAGACACACACTCCATTAACATTGCAATGGGTTTCCTTCGCGCTCCCCGTTGCCTCTTTATTTGACAGCTTGAAGGAGAAACTGCGGAATAGTCCCGCTTGCCCGGCAGTGAAAATAGGGAGCATGAGACTCGGCATTGTGTTTGTCCATTTGTCGCTGCAAGCTCGGCATGTTCTCCTTCGCGTAGGGCTGGGAATGGGCTTGTCCTCGCCTGCAAAGATGCCTTTTCCTTCATCGTTCCTGCTTCCGCTAGTCTCTGCAATAATGGCGGGAATATCTCTGCAAGCCATTCTCTTTCTCAACGCTCAGACAGTCCTTTGCATGAGCCCAGCCTTCTATTTTTTTTTATATATTTTTTTATTGATTTTTCACAGAGAGGAAGGGAGAGGGATAGAAAGAAACATCGATGAGAGAGAGACATCGATCAGCCGCCTCCTGCACGCCCCACAGTGGAGATGTGCCCGCCACCAAGGTACATGCCCTTGACCGGAATCGAACCTGGGACCTTTCAGTCCGCAGGCTGACGCTCTATCCACTGAGCCAAACCGGTCTCGGTCCAGCCTTCTATTGTTTGCACACTCGGCTCAGTTGGCGCTCCCCGGGGACTATTGATGGAGTGTCCACCGCACGCTGGGCATGGCTCTGCGCGCTGAGACTCCACGGAACACGACAGAGAAGGCCCTGCTCTCCCGGAAGGTGGTGGGCAACCTCGCACCAGCCATCCCGTGCACCCGGGGGTGGCTGTCCTCACAGTGGCCACCAGCTCAGGCACCAGGAGTGTGTGTGTGGACACTCTGATGGCATAGCTGGTTTGTGGCAAATGACACGGAGATGGAGTATTATCAGCGCTCTTCTGCCTTCCCTGCTGCACCCCGGCCAAGCAAGAGCCAAGGGCTGGTCCCGTGTGGTCATGCAGGGTCCTCAGCATGCTTCTCAGAGATGTGGTGTGAGAGGGACACCGCCTGAAACTGCTGCTGGCTTTGCTGATGCTGGAAGGGGCCACGAGCCAGCGAGTGTTGGCAGACTCTCTGCCACGTCTGTTTGCCCTCTGGCCTGGGAGCCCATCAAGGGCTGACGCACAGTCCAGCATCTCCATGTCCTCAGGGCTCAGCTTCCTCCGTGGCGCTCGATGGAAAAGCCCGCGGTTTTGTCGTCTTTTCTCACTCCAGGGTCCTCTCTGGTCCAGGTGCCTCTGCCCACCCTCCCGCCAACACACGCATTCCCACCGCGGGGCTGTGAGCATCACCAAGGGGCCCGAGCCGTCTCAGGAACCTGCGGTCACCATGGGGCAGCAGGCGGGGTGGGTGCTGACACTCCCTGTGGGCCTCCCAGGTTCCAGCCTCATGCCCTGGGCGGGGTCAGTAGGGAGCACCCAGAGGGGATGGGGATGAGGGCCCTGAGCCTGCAGGAGGGGGCAGGGCTCGGGGAGAACGGGGCTGCTTTCCACCGGGGCGTGAAATAGGGTTTTCGCTGTGGCTGAGGACAGCAGCCTGTTTCCAATTTGACTAATACGTTCCATTAGCGCTTTGGCACGGCCCAGTCAGAGGCACCATTGGGCTTTGCTGTGATTGCTTTTCAAGCCAGAAACTGCTTTGTCATTCAAAACTGTCCCCAGTCCCTGTCCCCGAATCTAAGCCAAGGTTTATTGATGATTTGGAGCTGCAAAAGGGCCCGCTCTCCAGCTTCGGGGCTAGCTGGCATCCTGGGGCAATGCCCCACCTCTCTGAGCTTCAAAGTATTCTTTTTTAAAATATATATGTATTTTTATTAATTTCAGAGAGGGAGAGAGAGACAAAAATATCAATGCTGAGAGAGAATCATGGATGGGCTGCCTCCTGCACGCCCCCCACTGGGGGTTGAGCCCGCAACCCGGGCAGGTGCCCTGACAGAGAATCAAACCGTGACCTCCTGGTTCATCAGAGCTATGCCAGCTGGGCAACATCTAAGTTTTCTTTCCAAGGGATCATCACACCTGCCCCATCTGCTTCCCAAGTTGGTTGTGAAGAGGAAGCAATAAACAGCAAGGACTGCCACAGTGTATCAACCCCTTACTATGCAGCGGACACTGTATAAGACAGTGACCCTCAGCATCTCGTGTGGCCCTTTGAGCGATCCTGCAAAATGTGGGGTAGAACAAGAGCGCCCCCCCCCAGGTGGGGCTTCCTGGACCCTGTGACTATAAAGATGGCATTACCAACGGGAAATTCAAATTACACATGGAATCATGGCTGTTCACAAGCTGACTCTCAAACGGGGTGAGTCAGCATCAGAGAGATCACCACGGAAAGGAGGTGGGACAGATGTGGTGGCAGAAACTGCTGGCTCTGATGTTGGAAGGAGCCATGAGCCAAGAAGTGTTGGCAGATTTGAAAAGCTGCAAAGGCCAAGGAAATTAATGTTCCTCTTGGTGGTTCTCCACCTTTCTAAGGCCACGGCCCTTTAATACCGTTCCTCATGTGGTGGTGACCCCAGCCATAAAATTATTTCCGTTGCTACTTCATAACTATCGCTTTGCTACTGTTATGAATCGTAATGTAAATATCTGTGTTTTCTGCTGGTCTTAGGCTCAACAGCAGCGGTTCTCAACCTGTGGGTGACCCACAGGTTGAGAACCGCTAGCAAGGTTACCTTAATACATGAGGAATTGTATTAAAAGGTCGCGGTATTAGAAAAGTTGAGGACCACTGCTCTAGAGCTTCCAGGAAAAAAAAAGCAAAGAAAAGGGAGAAAAAAAAAAAAAGCAGCCTGCTGACTCTCTGACTTTAGCCCCTGGAGACCTGGATGTGACTTTCCACCTTTAGAAATGTAAGATAAAGTTGAGTTGGTTGAAGCCACTAAATTTGAGGCAACTTGTTATAGAAGCTACAGAAAAACAATATGCTGTTATTTTTTTTTCCCTTTTCTTTCTGTTTATAATAGACAAACCAAGAATCAAAACAAGTTAAATGTCTTTGTAGTCTGTCAGCTACCACTAACAAAAGCCCGTGCTCGCAGAGACCGGTTGGGCTCAGTGGATGGAGCGTCGGCCTGCGGACTGAAGGGTCCCGGGTTCGATTCCGGTCGGGGGCATGTACCTTGGTTGTGGGCGCATCCCCTGTGGGGGGGGTGCGGGAGGCAGCTGATCCATGTCTCTCATGAATGTTTCTAACTCTTTCCCTCTCCTTTCCTCTCTGTGAAAAACCAACAAAAATATAAAATAAAAAAAGCCCATGCTCCTCACTCAGGCTTCAGCTGCAGGAGCCGTAGTGGTGACCAGAGAGCCAGGCAGGTTCTGGGGGTGCTTCGGGAGGGCCCCAATTCCTCGCTGCAGCAAAAGCCGCCCACCTTCAGGTTCCGGCAGGCCTGCAGACGGGCCTGCATCCCCTCAGAAAGGGCCCGGGAAACGCCGAGAGAGCTGCTAACTTGTGTCAGAGCCAAATTAATCAGACGTAACTGGGGAAGGGAGAGATTTTTCATTCCTCAAGTTAATGAACAAATGGATTTCCTATCCATTATTCATGGGCTTTTCGAGTTTAACGAATAGCTCAGGGACCATCATTAAGTTTCGGTATTTATAGAAAATCAGCACCCGCCAGGGTCGGGAGGCGTTGGGGATTCAAGTAGCGGCTTATTACGCGTGATGGACTCCGCTTATTACTTCACCTGGTGTTTATCCGCGGTACGTTGTTAACGAGCGAGGAGTGATGGATTCCTTGAGCTTGCCCCGTCCTCCAGTCCGCTTTGGTTTGGTGCCTCTGCGACAATCAGGAGCCTCGAGGCCTGCTGTCCGAGTCCGCGCTCCAACGCTTTTGCTTGTCTGTCTGTCTGTCTGTTTTGTTTCCTTGTTTCCAGGAGAACTGAGTCACCTCTTGATGGTCATCAGCCGTCTCCCATTCATTTCTGCTTCTGCTTGGAAATCAGTCTCTTTCCTTCTCTCCCCTCCAGAAGGAAGACCGGGGTGGGTTTGGGTGTCAGGCCGCTGTAAGCCACCAGGAGGAAGGGCAACTGAAGATGAGACCTTATTCCCGTCCGACCAGCAGCAGAACCAGAATAAACGAATAAAACGCCGCCTCCCGGCCCGCACCCTTTCCCCACGGCCACAGCTACAGACATTTAAAGAGAAGAAACGTGGAGATACTTTCAAAAGGAAAAAAAAACAACACAGAAAACCATGAGACGGATGTTACAGGCAACGCCTCTCAATGTCTCGTCCTCATGACAGGCCAGGATACCCTCCGCTCAGCTTTGGTTCCAGGAGGAAGTGACGCCGGAGGGACCAACTGTGGAGGTAGGACCCATCCCACTGAGAATTCGTGCAGGGGTGGGATCAGCTGACCCAGCTCTATTGGGGTCAATCAGGTGGGGTCAGCGCCAGCCCCAGCCCCTGGTCAAACTTCCAGTCGAATTCCCGGTCAAGGGCACAATTTGCAATTAGCTTTTATTTTATAGGGTTTCACCTGTGCCTGACAAGCTGCTGTAAATTTCTTAAAAATAGGTAATGCCAGTTTTGCCCTTCACTGGATACTCTGCTTCCAGCAGTGTAGCCTTCAGGGTCTCCCACAATGCTCTGCTCTGGGGAAGGATGGACCCAGGGGGACTTTCGGGGGAAGATGCTCAGAGGCAATCGTTTAGACTGGGCAGAGGCTATTGTTTTTATTGTTACTGTAGAGTGGCCCTCAGCAGCCACGGATTCTCTCTCTCGGCACGAATGACATGACGTCGTAAGGCGCTGTCCCTGGCGTGCCTTCTCCCCGTGCCTCGTCCAGAAATAGCGCCTGGAGTTAATTATAGTCCACTCTCCAGACGGTGACCTCCCTGCGCCCTGGTCACCTTGGCCCCCCGCCCCAGCACCTGGCGCCCCATCTGCTGAGCTTACAGGAGGGGGCGTCCATCTGGGAACGGACGCTGGACCTCAGCCCCGTGTCTGTCCCGTCCTTGTTCGCCCCCCTCCCCAGAGAACGAGGCAGCCCTGAGTGACAGCCGGCCCAGGAATACCTGCCTTCTCCATCCTCCCTGAGCCCGGGGACCACAGGGACCTGGGGAAGGAGGCCAAGGTGAGGCCGGGCCAGATGCCTCACCAGCGTCACCCTAGCAACAGCCTGGCCTGCCACGCGAGGGGTGGGTTACTAAGCAGCCCAAGGTCAGCTGTCAGTGGTGCAGCCTGGCAGAGCAGGGCCCACCTGGTCCTCGCCGCCCTGACCTCAGACCTCAGGGGGGGAGGCGGGGCTGTGACCCGCCCTCTGGAGAGGAGAGCTGGGAGCAGCCGGTCTGTGTGGGCCCCGCTTTGTTTGATGAGCGTTTGGAGGTCTCAGATGCCTTGCTGACAGGACCCCGCCTCCCCATTCCATAGGAAGCTGAGAAGGACGTGGTGGTCAGAAAGGAATCGTCACGGGACTGAGGAACAGAAATCGGATTTATTGAGCACCTGTGCAGGCCAGCATGTCACGCACGCACGCACGCACACACACACACACACACACACACACACACACCCAGGCCGGTTCAGGGGTGACAGGGAGACACACATCCCGGCTCGGGCAGCACCTGCCCCCTCAGGAGAGCCCGGAGCGGCGGCCGCCTGCCTTCCAGTGCAGGTGAGTGAGGTCAGGACGGAGCTCCCACGGACAGGTCCTTCCGGGGCGGAGACGCCAAATCCGCATAGAAAGGCAGGGCGTGGGCCCCCACACACACAACACCAGCCTCCCCTGCGAACCGCTGCCGACCCCGCAGCCAGCATAGAGGCCTGGAACTGCGAGGCGGGTGCATGCCCCTGTCCTGATCCCTGCTCCCTCACCCTCATCAGCTGCACCCCCGTTCCTCCCGCTTCACTGTCCCTCCTGGGAAGGTTCTGGGCGCCTCCGCTCCGGAGAGAAGCTCTGACTCATCCTTCTCCAGTTCCCTTCGGGGCCAAGAGGGGAGCTGGCCCGCCTCTGGCAGGTTCAGCTCTAGGAGCTCCTTCGTGGGCAGCAGCCAGTCTGGGGTGGCTGTCGGGACCACAACTCCATTCCTGCCCCCAAATCAGGTCCCAACTTCCGAGGAGAGGGAGCCAAACTTGCCAAGCATGAGCAAATGCAACAATAATAAAAATATCAGTAATACTCTGACCGACCGCCAGCACCTGCTGGTTTAATCACGCGGAGGTCTCTCGAGAAAACAAACGATGGAAGGAAAAAAGCAGGTGGCCGAACTGCTTCAAGATGGCCGACGTCCTCGGCTCCGAGTTCAAGTTTCAGAAATCCACCGCGGTCCCCGGGCCTTCCAGAATCTTCTAGGGGCCCTTCACGTTCCCCGGGCGGGCGGCCAGGCTGGCGAAGTAGGCGCACTGGGAGGGGTCGCACTGGCCGGGGGGGCCGGGCGGGCCCGGGGGGCCGGGGTGTCCGGCGGGGCCGGTCTCCCCCTGAGGGCCGGGGCCCCCCGGAAGCCCATCCTTGGCGTAGCCGGGCTGCCCGGGCTGACCTGGCCGGGAGCAAAGCAAACAGAAGGGGGTCAGGCTTCTCCGGAGCAAAGGAGCCCGGCTCCCGTGCTCCCACCGGACCAGCCGCCCCAGAGACGCCCTCAGAGCGCAGCCAGGTCCGGGCACTGGGCATGGTGCCCTGAGCAACCAGGACGGGCTCCGTGGGCACCAGGGCACAGGGGCACCTGGCTGGGCAGAGGGAGCGCTGCCGGGACCGTGGGACCAGGACAGCAATGGGTGGTGCCCCCGGAGAGGAGCAGACAGAGGCCGGTGACGGCCAGGGACAGAACCCGTGCTCCGGTGCAGGGCGGATGGGAAACCTGCCTTCTCTGTTCTCACAGGCTCCTGGGCAGGGCTTCCGACTATGCGTGGGACACCCCCTCCTGTCGTTATCCATCAGCCAATTCACCTGTCCCTAAAGTCACCTGGTGACCCTCCGTTCTCCACCACCCAGCTTGTCTGCAATTCTAAGCTTTATCACGTGGGCAACTGCGAACTGGGACCACATCAGCCTGTTCTGCAAACCATGGGCCAAGGCGACGTACACAGAACGTAGGCAACTGACAGACCAGAACGACCCGGAAAATATCACCCGCAGACGCGCGTCTCTGCCTCCACTTCCTCAGCATCAACAGGCAACATCAAATCCACCTGTCTCCCTTTTTGCTTTGGCACCTGGGAAGCTCGGTGCTAAGGGCTAGCGTTAACCTTGGCCATGCGGTGCCTCCTTAAGTCTTAATGATCATGTGAGGACATCTGAGTCCCCCGTAAACTAAGTAAGAAGTAGATTCTTACCTTTAAAAGACCGTCAGACATTTCGGGGACCCTAACATTCATGAGGGCTTGGGTGGCCATGTGTCACCCACAGCCCTGCCTTAGACCAGGTCCTGAGACCAGCGGCTCACTCATTCCTTCAGCTCAGAACCTCTGAACACCAGTCTTACCCCCACCTCACCTGTCCGGTCCACTCCCCCTTCTTTTTTTGGAATCGCCTTAAAAATAATATTAAAGCTATTGAGGAGCAGGCAGGAAGTCAAAAATAAGTACTTATAATGCATTTGCAGGTATCTTCTCTAAGGAGAATAGCAGTCGTGGCCCCTGGAGGACATTTGGAAAATCAAGAAGATACACTAAAATTAAAATGACCTCAAGTCGAGACCGGTTTGGTTCAGTGGATAGAGCATTGGCCTGCGGACTGGGGGAGTCCCAGGTTCGATTCTGGTCGAGGGCACTTGGTTACGGGCACATCTCCAGTGGGGGGCGAGCAGGAGGCAGCTGATGGATGTTTCTCTCTCATCGATGTTTCTAATTCTCTATCCCTCTCCCTTCCTCTCTGTAAAAAATCAATAAAATATATTTAAAAATAAGTAAATAAAATGACTTCACGGCTTAATATTCAGAAGCGACCTCGGGTCACCATATGAACTAGAATTAAACCCAGAAAGCTCAGTGGCACGGAGCTCCATAACCACGCAGGGCCACGCCTTCCACGTCCTGCCTCCATCTCGCACCGTGGAACTGCTGCATTCCCACAGACGCCCCGGTGTGGGGAAATGATCCTGCCTGGTCCCGGGAATGAGCCAGCCCAGGACAAGCCAGCACCAGTGGCCAGCATCCCCCCAGATATGCCGAGACACAACAATGGGGTGTGGAGGGAAAGAATCAAGGCTCCATGCTCCAGGGTATTTGGGAAACACCAGCCGAACGTTGGCGTTTTGCTGCAAGTTCCTCGGCGCATGTGAGAAGCCGGCGTGCACCGGGGATGGCCAGAGGGGCACGCGGCTCCCAGCACGGCCCAAGCTTATTTCACCCCCAAATCGAAGGCCCAGGGACGTCCCGCCATTGTCCTACAAGTCCAGGAGCAGGCATTTCAGATGGGGCAGAAAGTCAGGGTCCGGTGCCTTTGTAGTTAAAGGTCACTCTTTCTCCCCAGCCTTCCCCAAAGGGACCCACCACCGTGGACGCTGTCCCCACCCGAGACCCCAGAGGCCAGGCCCACCTGGGATGCCGGGGGGGCCCATCTCGCCTCGGAGGCCGACACCTGGCGTTCCTGGGTCACCTTTGGCTCCTCGCTCACCTGTGAGGGAAAGACACACACCTTCAGAGGTAGAGACAGACAGTGGCGGGCGCAGAGAAAGCGTCTCCCATGGAGGAATGGGGGGAGACGGGGAGACGGGTCTCAGGAGCCTGAGGCCTCCACTCTGACTACCCACAGCTGGGCTCTACTTCCTGTTCACACACTCACCTTCTCATGCGCGCATGCGGAGAGAGACGGGGGCGCACACACAGGCCGTGGGAGGGGAAGATGCTAGGAGCATCCACTGCCCTACGCGCAAGTCACGCAGTGGCAGGTGAAATCACTCCACACAGTGTCCCTGCTCCATGGTTCTCTCCGGGGGAGGAGCTAGTCATCAGGTTGGGGAGTTTAGTTTTGGTCCTTCCTCTCACTGCCTGCCTGCCTGCCTGCGGGGCTGTCTGCCTGCCTGCCTGCCTGCAGGGCTGTCTGCCTGCCTGCCTGCAGGGCTGTCTGCCTGCAGGGCTGTATGCCTGCCTGCAGGGCTGTCTGCCTGTCTGCCTGCGGGGCTGTCTGTCTGCCTGCCTGCAGGGCTGTCTGCCTGTCTGCCTGCGGGCTGTCTACCTGCAGGGCTGTCTGTCTGCCTGCCTGCAGGGCTGTCTGCCTGTCTGCCTGCGGGGCTGTCTACCTGCAGGGCTGTCTGTCTGTCTGCCTGCGGGGTTGTCTGCCTGCCTGCAGAGCTGTCTGCCTGTCTGCCTGCGGGGCTGTCTGTCTGCCTGCAGGGCTGTCTGTCTGCCTGTCTGCCTGCAGGGCTGTCTGCCTGTCTGCAGGGCTGTCTGTCTGCCTGCAGGGCTGTCTGCCTGCAAGGCTGCCTATCTGTCTGCAGGGCTGTCTGTCTGCCTGCAGGGCTGTCTGTCTGCCTGTAGGGCTGTCTGTCTGCCTGCCTGCAGGGCTGTCTGTCTGCCTGCCTGCAGGACTGTCTGTCTGCAGGGCTGTCTGTCTGCCTGCCTGCAGGACTGTCTGTCTGCAGGGCTGTCTGTCTCCTCGCTGGTGCCCCCTATGCTGCATTGCCAGTGAGACCTGCTGCCCAGAGCGCCCGGCCCAGGGAAGGCTGGGGCCTGAGGGCTGGCCGGGCTGCTGTCGTTTTAGCTGTGGCTCCAGCCACTTCACTCAGCGGCCAAGCTGGCGTTCGGCGCCATCGGCCTGCAGGGCCCTCTCGTCCCTCAGTCAGTTCTCCTCTCACAGGCAGCAGGCCGTTTGGGGGAGAAGAGGAGCACAGGGCAGGGGAGGCCGTGGATCCCGTCCTCCTGGCAGAGGCAGAGTTTACCCAACTGTCACCTCCGCAAACCGTGTATCCTGAGGGACAAGCACACGATGCCACCTGCTGGCTACGACGCCTCAGTGAGGTGGCATAAATCACACCTCCATGGTGTGAGCACCTCACCGGGTCCTTCTCTGCCTGCCTCGTGGACACCGGGAAGCACATCCCCCGCAACACACACACACACACACACACACACACACACACACACCGCCCCGGTCCTCGCTCACCTTTGGGACCCACTGGTCCGGACGGTCCTTCCAGACCCCCCTGCCCGGGCCGCCCCGGCTCCCCCATGGGGCCTGCTCGGCCTGGGAGCCCGTCTTTTCCGGGGGGCCCCGGGGGCCCGGGTCTGCCTTGCGACGCCTTCACGTGCGCCGGGGGCATCTGGGCCATGAGGTAGGCGAGTTTGGCTGCGGAGGGGAAAACCGGTTTCGTGAGGGAGGCGGGGTGAAAGACGGGCCAGCACGGCGCCCCGCTGCAAGGCGTGGGGACCGGGTGCCCAGAGGTGCAGGCTCCCACAGAACCGGCTCTGCAGGTGGTGAGGTGCCCGTGCGAGAGGGAACCAAGCAGAGGCAGGTCGACCCTCCCTCCCAGAGGGAGGCTGGCTAGAGCCTGCGGGGGCCTCGGCCGGGATGGCCAGGGGAGCGGCTCTCCGCAGCCGTTTGCCCGCGAGGCTGCCCAGTGCCCCAGGGTAAAGGACACTCACTCTCCAGCTGCTTGCCCACTTCCTCCTGGATGAGCCGTCGCAGGGTGTCCAGGGAGGGAGGCTCGCCCTGGAGAGAGGGAGGGAGGGAGGGCAACGGGTTACTGACCTCCCAGGAGCTCCTGCTCCAAGGCCCCTGGCAGGAACCACATGTTCCACATCTGCCTGGCCCAGTCCTTTCCACATCTGGACTCTCTCCCCTCCCCTGCCCTCCCCTCGTGGCACTGGCACAGTCGCCCCGGGTTACATGTGATCTGGACTCAGTTTGCTGGGTCCCTGCGCTGGCCGGCCTGCTCCTTCCTGCACAAACCCGGGGGCCCGGCCCCACATGTCCCCCAAGACTGGCCTGCAGCCTCGCCCGCCTGCCTGGACTTGAGTCCCATGTCCTCTGGCTCTGACCCCCCGCCGGTCACCCCAGCCCTGCGCAGGTGACCGCACAGTCTTGGAGTGGGGTTCTCGGAGGAGCAGAGTGCCGCCCGGGCGGGGGACACTGAGGAATCTCTGGGAACAGTCCTCATGCCACAGGGGGCTACACCCCTGCCTCGCCGAAGGTCACAGCCTCCCCGGCCCCCCTCAACCCCCGAGGAGCCCCCGTTTGTGGCCCCAGCAGCCTCCTCACCCTCAGGCCCGGGAATCCTGGCTGGCCCGGAGGCCCCGGCGGCCCGGCCGGCCCGTGCTCCCCAGGGGGGCCTTGGGGGCCCATCAGGCCGGTGTGGCCTTTGTGGCCGGGGATGCCCGGCTCCCCGGGCTGGCCCTTCCCTCCGGGCGCTCCTTTGTCACCCTTGATGCCGGGATCTCCCTAGAGGGAGAAAGCAGGGTCAGCAAGCAAAGAAGTGGAGGTGCTTTGGGGCAGGGGACCCCACGCCTCTGCCTCTCGGCGGGGGGCCTCCGTCCTGGCCCAGGCGAGTACAGGGAGCCCAGTGGGGGTAGCAGTGATTAGACATGAACTCCGCCAGACCCCAGGCGGTCACTCATGTCCCGGGTGCGATCAGGTCACGGAGACTGTCCGCATCCGGAGGGCAGCCCAGGGGCCTGGGGCACCAGGTGCTAAGGTGCCTCCCCTCGGGGCCCAGCATTTCCTATCCACCGCGCCCGGCACCCACTGTGGCAGAGGCCCGGTCCCATCCTGGCTCCCGGAGCCGCAGGGCGAGTGCCTGCCGCTCCCTGGCAGAGCGCCACCAGACCACTCCCTGGCAGGCGTGCTGACTGGAGCAGATTCATATTCGGGGGCTGCGTGCCCCGGCTCCCAACCAAACCTCAAACATTCCCCGGGCACCTGCGTGACACTGGCCAGGGGTAAGGGGGGGACCCCTCAATACTGTCTCACCCAGAGCCCCTCTCCCGGCTCCTCCTCAGAACCAAGACCACAGGCCAGAGGGAGAGAGGGAGGGGTCACCAGAGGCAGCAGCGGCTTCTCCTGGCCCCCCCGATTTGGAAGGAAACCAAGATGAACTCTCCGCAGGACGAGGGCACACAGGCCTGGGGAGAGGCCGGTGACTCCGTGCGGTGCGACCACTGTGTGGCAGGTGACCACGGGGAGGTTTGACACACCAAACCCGCCCCCGGCAGGGAGGCTGCGGCCGTGCGCGATGCCCCTCCCCCGCCGGTGCTGCTAAAAAAATAAATAAATGACTTCCTCTGCGGTCCTTTCCGGAGACGTGAGATGGGAGGGAAGGCTTTCCGAGCGGAACGCAGAGCGACTCATTATGGAAAAACCTGTTCCCTGGTCTGTCCCCCCGGCGGCGACAGGCCTGGCTCTGAGCCCGGGGAGGGGGGGGTGTCCTTGTCTCTCGCTTCCTTGCCATTTGGAATGGCAATGACATCACTTCTTCCAATAACAAACAAAAAAGGGGGCCCGTCGGCCAGCGTGGCTCGGTGGTGGAGCAGCGACCTGTGAGCCAGGAGGTCACGGTTGATTCCTGGTCACGGGCACAGACCTGGGTTGTGGGCTCCATCCCCGGTGTGGGGCGTGCAGGGGGCAGCCGAGCCATGATTCTCTCTCATCATTGATGTTTCTCTGCACCCCCCCTACCCCCCAGCTTCCTTTCCTCTCTGGCATCAGGAAGAAATGACTGAAAAGCGGGCGGGGGACCAGCATCACGGGCACCACAAGGAGGCGGGCAGGACTCGTCTCCGAGAACGGCGGACGCAGCGTCAGCACTCGGGGCGGCTGCATGCAGTGTGCAGGGTCGGGACAGTCCCAGCCCCGAAGCCTCACCTGCAGGCGGCTCGCGCCCACTCACCCTCTCTCCTTGGGGTCCCGCAGCTCCAGGCTTCCCGGCTTCGCCCTGCAATGACACCAAGGCCGATGGTCTGTCACTGGGCGGTCCCTCTGCGCAGGCACCTCCTCCGTCTCTCGTGCTTCTCCCAGACCCGTTGTGAGCTGAGGACAAGGGTCTCCGGACTCCTTCCTCCTGGAACCCCCGCTTTGTGCGGACCCTGCCGGCCTGTGTCCCCTCCTCCCCTGGCCTCCTCCCACCCAGGCCCATCCTGGACCGTGGCACCAGCTCACGCTCTACCTCCTCCCCCTTTTCCAGGACTGTCCTCATCAGGATCGGAATCTCCCTCCTTGGCTCCCAGGACCCCGGCCTTGTGGGTGCTCAGTAGCTCTGAGCCCCCAGGCCCTGGCCAACTCCACACCCTTCCCACCGCAGGGGTGACTCTGTGACTCCCCATGTACGTGAGGAGCGTGCAGCCAGCCCCCTCCCTCCACCTTCGGCACGCTCCCCGTCTGCTGTGGACGCATGTCCGTGTCCCAATGCATACAGGGTGGAATTAGGAGTGTGGGGGTGTCTTTGGGGGTGATTAGTTTGGATGAGGTCAGGAGGAAGGGCCCCCATCATGGGGTTAGGGAGCGTGGGCCCGGGGACTCGGTGGCCGGCTGGCGCAATGAGGGAGGGAAGAAACCCGCCGGCCAGAACCTTGACCCTGGACCTCCCTGGTCCCCAGAGCTCTGAGAGACACATGTCTGTTGTCTCGGCCACCACGTCTCTGTCCGTTTCATAGCAACCACAATCCATCGGCCCCAAGCAAGTTTACAGAACCCCTGCCTCTGTCTGGAGGGGGGATGGGGCACAGTGCGGCCGGGCACAGGGGGTGGGGCTCCCACTGAAAGGGGGGGATGGATCAGGCTGGGGAGACCTGGGTGCCTGCTCCAGCCTGGATGTTGGCTGAGAGGTACAGGGGGCAGGGAGGGCAGCCGTGGGGATGAATGGGTGAGTGAGCGACACGCCGGTGAGCAGAGCATGGCTGGGGAGGGGAGCGGCACCCGCTTCCCGGTACGGAGCCCTCCCACCCGGCTCCTCCGGTTAAGAAAGTGCCAGAAGGTGCAGAGGGAGCAGCCTTCCTCATGCTAAAGGCAGCGTCCCTGCTGGGCCAGTGTGGCTCAGTGGTTGAAAACCGATCTAGGAACCAGGAGTCATGGTTTGATTCCCGGTCAAGCACATAGGCCCAGGTTTCGGGCTTGATCCCAGTGGGGGGCGTGCAGGGGACAGCCCATCCATGATCCTCTCTCCTCATGGATGTTTCTCTCGCTCCCTCTCCCTTCCTCTCTGAAATCAATAAAAATACTTGCCGAAACCGGTTTGGCTCAGTGGATAGAGTGCCAGCCTGGGGACTGAAAGGTCCCAGGTTGATTCGGGTCAAGGGCATGTATCCTGGTTGCGGGCACATCCCTTGTAGGGGGCGTGCAGGAGGCGGCTGATCGATGTCTCTCTCTCATCAATGTTTCTAACTCTCTATCCCTCTCCCTTCCTCTCTGTAAAAAGTCAACAAAATATATTAAAAAAATAAAAGTACTTAAAAAAAAAGATGGTACCCAGGACCGGCTATGTAATTGGTGGGGCCCCTGCAGATTGAAGATCTGGACTCCTGTTCAGAAAGCAGTGAGCGAGCGTGGAGCTTGGCCACACCCAGGGCCCAGGGGACTCCCATGTCCCCCTACACCCTGCCCCCCGAGAGGAGCTGGCCTGCATCTGCACGGGAAAGGGTCCCCAGGGGGGGCGGGAGGGGTGGTGACACTTGCCTCCTTGCCTGGGGCTCCCTTCTCTCCGGGCTCGCCCTGCGGGACAGAACACGACACGGTGAGCTCGGCGGCTGCACGTCTCCCGTCACGAACTGTCTTCCAATCACCATCCGCCCCGGTCCCGTTCCAGCAAAGACCTCGAAGGACCAGCCCACAGGGGGCCTCCACAGGTAGACGCTCCCAGAGGGAGGAGGGAGCCTCGGTCTGGCCTCCTCAGCAAGGGGTCAGCTGTGCCGCCACCCAGAGGGTCCCGGGGGGGGGCATCAGCGGTGACAGCGAGACTCTCCCCCGCCCCCCAAGAGGCAGGCTCAGGGTGAAAGGAGGCTTGAGCAGACATGGGGCTCTGGCGTCAGCCTCCCAAGTTCAGGTCCTGGCTCCTCCACGTGCTGGCCCTGTGGCCTGGGCCAACCTCCAATCACTCCCTACAGCCTTTTGTGGGGGGACAGAAGGACACGTGAACTGTACCCCCAGAGGCAGGCACCTCGCCCCCTCGGGTGCCCTGCTTACCGGAGGCCCACGAGGACCCAGGAAGCCGGGGAGCCCCGGGCTGCCGTTTTCGCCTTTGCTTCCCTTCTGGCCCTGCGGAGGGAGAACCCCGTTATTCTTCCCGGTCAGGGGCGGCTGAGGCACCTACCTCCCCCGTCGCAGGCTAGGTCCCTGGACCCTGTCGGGGTAAGTGCGGGCAGCAGCCGATCGATGTCTCTCTCTCACATCAATGTTTCTCTCTCTGTCTTTCCACCTCCCTTCCAACCTCTCTCTTAAAAAAAAAAAAAATCAGCCAAAACCTGTTTGGCTCAATAGATAGACTGTCGGCCTCCGGAGTAAAAGGTCCCGGGTTCAATTCCGGTCAAGGGCATGTACCTGGGTGGCAGGCTCATCCCCAGTGGGAGACGTGCAGGAGGCAGCTGATCCATGTTTCTCTCATGGATATTTCTAACTTTATCCCTCTCCCTTCCTCTCTGTAAAAAATCAATAAAGTATATTTTTTAAAAATTAAATTAAATTAAATTAAAAATAAATTTAAAAAGAAATCAATGGAGACTATATCCTCGGGTAAGGATTAGCAACAACAAAATACACAAGAGACGGGGCCGGGAGGAGACACACAGACAGGCTGACCACACCAAGCCCGGAATCCATCCTCGACCCCTCTTCCCCACCATGTCTTTCCCCCTCCCTCCCCCCCAAGCAGACCTGACCCCCGATCCCGGATCCTCTCTTCGGGGACCAGGATGTTGCCGATGTTTCCTCCCACCCTCCTCCTCCTCTGGACCCACCAATCCTCCTTGCCTCCCATCCCCGCTCCGAACCAGCAGAACGACACCCGGGAGCTAACCCTATGGCACCCCCATCCCTGCTGCCTGCGCCCCGAGACTCCCCGTCCTCCGCACGCAGCCCCCAACCCTGGGCCAGCGCATCACCCGCTTTCAGAGAAGCCTTTCACAGGCTGGTTTCTGGGGACGCCTGCGGTGTCCACAGGGAGCCAACTGCACAATCGCCTGTGTAATTTCTTCCTTTTTTCCAGCACCGTTTATCCTCTCTGTTCCCTCTCTCCCCTCTCTCCTCCTCCACCCGCCTGCCCCCTCTTGCCTCTGCGAACCCCACGCTCTCCCATCGGTGCTGCTCGGGATGGAGAGCGGACAATGGGAGACCTTCCGGAACCACCCACCCCTTCCGGAGCCTGCCCGCCAGGCCACGCAGCCCCCGGCCATACTCACTGGGATTCCCGCCGGGCCGCGGTCCCCCGGAGTCCCGGGCGACCCGTTCTTGCCCTGCAGGGAGGAACAGGGAGACGCTGCAGGGGCTCCTCCGCCCTAAGTTTCAGAGCCCGCCACGGGGCAGGGAGTCCTGGGGGCGGGACCTGCTGTCACTCCAGGAGCTGCCCCACCATCGCGGTCCCCCTGTCCATCACTCCAGGCACACAGGAGCAGCTAATAGGAGCTCGGAATGTCAGGTTCATTGTGTTGTAGAATTAAATGCATCCATGCCCGCGCCCATGGCCCCGCGCAGTCACTGACCATGGCCTTGTCCACCGTGCATCCAGCGTCCCTCACGCAGAGCCTCTCCAGGACAAATGGTCCCACACAAACGGGCACACCCCAGCCTGCTGCTCCCCGAGGCTCAGGAGACACGGTTGTCTGCCAGCTGGCTCTCCGCACCCGCCCCCTCTGCTGAGAGTGCCTTCATTCCCATCCAACAGATGCAACTACAGCGGTACCTCGAGATACGAGTTTAATTCGTTCCGTAACCTTGAGGCGTGAGAAATTATGAGACGCTTGAGTCGAGGTAAACTGGTGGGTCGTGTGCAGCCGGCCGATCCGCGCGCTGACTCCTATCTCAACTGTTGCTCATATTTCAAAGCAAAAATCGCTCGCTCGACGGCTCGTGTCTCAAAAATCTCGTATGTTAGGGCACTCGTATCTCGAGGTACACTGTACTGAGACTCGGACGCAGGGCCCACGCAGGGCCACCCGACACCAGGATTGACTCCCGATCCCAAATCCACTAACCGGTGGGTCTTGTGGTTCCAAAAAAGACCTCAAGCCAGGGAGACCCCTGGACACTGGCTGCGGGCCCTCCCTGGCAGCACCCCCGGCAGGGAGTTCAGGAAGGCTCCCGGCTGCGCCCTGGAGGAGCCAATGCCTGCTCCGCCCAGCAACCGAGCAACCGAGCAACCGAGCAACCGCAGGGAGCTGGTCACTTCCGATGGCCGAGCTGGTCACTTCCGCTGGGCACCAGCGCCCTCCCTCTCGGGACGCCCCACTGGGCGGTGGTGTCTGCCTGGTGCTCGTCCTGCCAGGAGCACCCCAAGGACCTCTCTGCCCGGCACCCAGCACAGAGCTCGGCAGGCAGGAGCCCAGCACAGCTGGGAAACTCTCTCCAGGCATCGCACCACTCCACCCACAGCGCCAACACCCATCACCCGGGAAGGGGCGCTCCGAGAGCTGGCTGCATGGGCCCGGCTTCCAGGGGAGGGGACCCAGCACTGCTGCACTCTCTGTGTGCACCCCCTGCGGGCACTCCTGCGGGCACTGGCTGTGGGCCAGGCTCCAGTGCCCCACCCACTGCTCCCCACAGGCACACCCTGCATCCAGCACAGGAAGGCCAGGCCTCCTGCCCGACAGGAAGTGAGCTTGGCCCCGGGCGACTGAGTCCGCCGCGGGCTACCGGACTGCATTAGGGCTCGCAGGAGGCAGCCGATCCATGATTCTCTCTCCTCTCTGATGTGTCTCTCTCTTCCCACTTCCTCTCAGAAATCAATAAAAATATACATCTTTAAAAAGTTGTCACACGGCTGTCCTTATCGCTGGCACAGGAGGGTAAACTGAGGCCTGGGGCCTGTGTGGGTCACAGCCAGCCTGTGTGTGTGTGCCCCCCTCCCCCTCTCCCCTCCAGGTTGGGCTGCCGGGCGCTCCTCCCACCACCCATCTGTGTGGCTCTAAAAATACGCGCTCTGCTCAGCCCTGTGCCAACTGTAGCTCTGCCCCTCCTCCTCCCTGTGGCCCTCGCCGTTTGCAGGGAGGGTGGCTCTCTTGAGGGACCTGCCACCTGCTCCCTCGGGGCTGACAGGGCTGAGACCCGGCTCCCTCCTGGGCCCAGGCCCCTGCTCAGGTCCCTCTTGTCCTCGGGGGTCCCCTCAGTGTCCATGCCCCTCAGGGAGGGCGGCCACAGCGCCTCCCTGTGGCCCTGAGCTCCCATCTCCCACCCCAGGACCCTCCTGCCAGGAGGTGTGGTTCTGAGGAGGAGGCCTCGCAAACTGTGGCCGGATTAAACTGCAGGGGCCCAGACCCTGGCTCCGCCCTCAAGTTGCTGTGTGGTCTCAGGCAAGTTACTTGACCTCTCTGTGCCTCTGATTCTCATCTGTGAACGGGGACGGCCATGCCACCTGCCTCCCAGGACTTGGGGAGGACTCGGTGAGTGATGCCGATGCCCGGGCAGCCCTGGCACGGGCTCTGCCGATATCGTACACGGTCAGCGCCCGGTTCCAGGTGGTGAGAACCCGCTGGGGCTGGAGAAACCGCCCCTGAAGTCAGGGAAGCTGGTGCTCCCAGCGGAGACCGAGGCTGAGAGAAAAGCCTGGATCCGGTGGCGGCAGCCTGAGGCCGGGGCAGAGGGGCCGGGATGCTCTGAAGGCCTGGGGGTTTCAGGGCCCGGCCTCCACCTCATCACACCCCCCCTCCCTGCCTGGTCCCGTGTTCTATGCCGTACCCACCCCTGGGACACAGTAACATCGCAGCTACACACATGTGTGTCTGCCCTGTGTGCACCCTGGTTAGTATATGAAGGGTTTCTTTCTGGAACCATAAGAGCCAATGTGTGCCCCTTGGGGTGATAGCAGCACCCCCACTGGGAACTCGCGCCCTGCCCAACCAAGTAGCACCTTTTAAATTCCTATGACCCTTGTGGGTGTGGCTCAGTAGAGCATCGGCCTGTAGGCTGGTGGGTCCTGGGTTCGATTCCGGCCAAGGGCACATGCCTAGGTTGCAGGCTCGATCCCCAGCGGGGGATGTGCAGGAGGCAGCCAATCCATGATTCTCTCTCATCATGGATGTTTCTCTCTCGCTCTCCTTCTCCCTTCCTTTCTGAAACCAATAAAGAAATACATCCAATAAATAAACACATAAATTCCTGACTGTGGGTAGGTGGTTCCGGAAAAGAGTGGGGTGCGGGCCGAATGCTGGGGATGAGGAAGGTCACCGCGTTCTAACGGCTCTTCGCAGCACGTGGGGCCACGGGGCAAACCACAGGCGTCACCATAGTAACAGGCCCATGGGTCTCCAAGCCAACTCACCGGCGGGCCCCTCGGTCCTTGGGGACCCTGCGGCCCCGCGGGTCCAGCATCCCCCTGGAACAGAGAGAGGGGCGTTACGGCCGAGTCGTGGCCGGCGTGCGAGGGGACACAGACGTGGGCCAAGGTCACATCCCCACACACACACGCCTGCTCCCACAGACCCAGCCCGGCCCCGGGACGCCCACTCACGTCTTTTCCGGGTGTCCCCTCCCGGCCGGGGGGCCCCATGGCCCCGGGCTCTCCCTGGAAGGAAACGCAGAAAGGAAGCAGCTGCGGTGAGGGAGGGAGAGGCAGGACGCCAGGGTCTCCGGCGGCGGTGGAGTGCCACCGGCGAGGGGAGGCGGGCGGGAGGCCCACAGCAGGTCCCCTGAGCCCGGGCCGCACTGGGGCTCGGTACCCACAAGGTGCCCACAAGGCCAGTGCCAGGCCCGGGCCATGTGCGCCCCTCCGAGCTGCAGGGCACAGTGGCGAAGGGCCGGGCACACCGCCTGGAACTCTGACCTCCACCCCCAGCTTCTCCCCATTCACAGGGCACGCAGGGGCGTCTGTCTGCTCGGGGCATTTACCCTGCAGGGTGACCCGATGCTCCCACACGTGCGCTCTGGGCAGCCCCGCCCTGGGCCACCCGGATTCCAGCCGACTTGCCCTCCCCGCCCGAGAGGGACGCCTGGAAACACTAGACCGGGCGAGGGACGGCGTGCTGGGCCTCTTGGGTGACAAGGTGCCGCCCTGGCCAGCAGGGAGGGCCTGGAGCCCAGGGTCTGGGAGCACCAGCCAGGCCCCCCGGGGACGACCTTCGCAGAGGACCTCACTTACCCGGGGGCCGGGGGCGCCCGCATCGCCCGTGTGTCCCTTGAAGCCCTGGAGAGAGAGACACCCCAGTTATCCCACCGGAGGGAGGGGGCAGGCACCTGGTGAGAAGGCTGGACGGGTCCTGACTCCTCTCTCTCTCCTCCACTTCTCCGGGCCCTGCGTTGTGCTGGGCACTGGGCAAACCCTGATGCCCGCGGCCTGGGGGCAGGCCCTGCCTCCCGCTCAGTCACCTGCCCAGGTGGTGGGGTAGCAGCCGGTGTGGACTGGCCTCATGCTGCTCCCTCTTCCTCCTCCTCCCCTCCTTCCCCTCC
>PVJN01036598.1:0-21436 GCA_004026805.1 Lasiurus borealis | reverse complement strand
ATAATCAACTTCATAGCAAAGTTACAGAAGAGAAAAGATTAGTATGTGGTCTACTTTATCTCCATTTTGATTATAATAACTTTTCACCAATTCCTCTTACTCATTTTAGCCTGGGATTTCAAAAACATATTAAGTGATGAATCATAGTACTATCAGCCTCAAAAAATACACTTAACAAAAGGGTTACCATAAAGCAGAAATAATTAGCAATGGGAAAGAAATTGGTAACTCAGTCACATATTAATACGGAAAAGCTGACTTTATTACCCTTGCCTACATTCCCAGTGAAATGAACTGTGTTGACTCTAGTTAGTGTGCTTATGAACAAAAAAGGAAAGACTTAATTTTGTTCATTGGCTTAGAATTTAAGACACAGTGGGAAGGAATAAAAGAAAGTCACTTCTTAAGACAAGAATTGGAAGAATAAAGAAAAACAGACCTCCAATAAAATATTTTCTTCCTTCCTACATACTTCTTCTAGTTCCCTCTTGCTTCCTTTACTCTTCCCCATTCTTATTCTGCTAAACCAGAACCAGCCTCTCTTAGTTCACATATGTTTCCATCTTTGCCCTGATGTTTGCCTCAGGGGTTGCCAGCTCTTGACCTAGCTGGGAAAAAATAATCACAAACTCTTGACTTAGCCCATGCATGCTTTGCTCCCAGCTCCAGTGGAATTGTCTGATTCTGTCTTTGTGCTTTATAGAGCTGTTTCTATGGCCTTCTGTGGGACTTCGGTGCCTAGGAATTCTAACTGTATACCACTATGCGATATAGGATCTTGGACTTCAAGTCTGAGTTTCTAAATTCAAATCAAGAAGAAAATAAATAAGGTAGATTTAATTAAAATAAAAACACACCAACACAATTCACCAACACTCCCCTCAAATGCACCCTTAGAAAGTACCAAAACTTTCTGGTCATTGGATGCCCTATATCTGACCACTTTATGTTGCCACACTCTTCCCCTTGCCCACGCTTTCAATTACAGTATAAAGCTTGCTTAAATTTCACATCGAAAATTTTGGAGAGCCATATGAAATTCTTGTGTACACTCTCAGGATACTGAAATAACCATAATTATGGAGCATTGACTTAGTACTGTAAAAATTGATAACTAGAGAAGCAATCTTCATAATCTCTCAGTGCAGCGCTGTTCTTCTTTATAATATCATCGTTTTTCTTCTGAACATATATCTTTGGTGCTTGCACATAAAACTAAACACGTTTCTATACTGCAAAAAGGTCTCTTATCCAAGCACCATTAACATCACAGTTATAGTGGATTTGAAAATTTACATTACATTTTTGGCAGATAGCAATTAAGGCCCTAAGAAAATCAATATGTTTTTTAGTATTTTCTACAGACGGAGACAAAGTGTCTGGAAAAAAGGGGGAAAGGTCTTTCTTTATTAATATAAAGGTGCTTACACACAGTCCTGCAGGTACTGTCCATAAAGAAACATTAAACTCCAAGTCCGAGGAAAGCAGGGATGGTGACTTTCTTTTTATTTTTTTAATGTTTTATTATTATTATTATTATTATTATTGATTTTTTTTTTTTTTTTAGAAAGAGAGGAAGAGAGAGGGGGGAGAGAAAAACATCAATGAAAAAAACATCAGCTGGCTGCCTCTTACACACCCACTCCTGGGGATCAAGCTGGCAACCCCTGAGGCAAGCTTTCAGTGCATGGGATGGTGTCCAACCAACTGAACACATGGGTAGGACAAGTGACAGTGACTTTCATGTTTACCATTGTGTATCCCAGCTCCTATCATTGGACCTAGCATATTATTAATGTTTAATTAATGTTGTTTGACTCCCTGGATGAATGCTGTATTTTTTTATAACTATTCCAACTTATTGATATGTATCTTTTCCATTATTTACCTCTCTTACACTGAATTCATAAATCTATAGTGGATTACTTTTAAAAAATTATTGATGGATAGAATGGAAATATAGAGACAGTACATAAATGTTGCATGATATTATTTGTTGGCTTATGTGACAATGACATTTGAAATTTATTTCAACTGCCTCCTTTTATGAATCACCTCTTTACAGCTGAGGCCTTTTCTTTGGCAGAGTACTTGAAAAATATAGTGGATGAATATTTCTCTGAATGCACTGTCTCCCAGGTATACAGATATAGTTCATCTCTTATATTCCTCCTCCTCTTCGTTACAACCTAGATCGGGGCTTGTAAATTATCAGAGAGTAAATATTTTAGGCTTTCTAGGCCATATAATTCCATCTCTCCAGGCCCTGGAGTCCAGGGTATAACAATGGTTTTTATGTAAATTAGATCACATGACTTCCCTGCTCAAAACCCTTCAGTGGCTTTTACTGCCCTTGAAGTAAAAACCAAACTTTTTATCCTACCATCAACCTCATGTGGTCTGGCTCCTGCATGCTCTCTGACCTCACCCCCTGCCCTATCAGCCTTCTGCAGGCCCCAGCCACACAGCCCAGGCCCTGTTTCTGAGACTGCCCAGACCCTTATGGCCTCACAGCCGCTCCACTCCATGCTCCTTCTGACTAGAGCATCTTTGTGGCTCTTCCTCCAAGTCTTTCTCAGTCACCTCCCTCTTGTCAGAAGGTCTCAGCCTCAAGGGCACTTTCCCCCATTAGACTTCCCTGATCCTCCAGTCTATGCTTTCTCATCAACTATTTTTTCTTCAGCATAGCACTCATTACTATGCAAGTTTTCTAGTCTGTTGTTCATTGACTGTCTGCTCCACTAGAATGTAAGCTCTATAGAAGCAGGGACCACTATTCCTCTTATTCACAGCCTTATCTTCAGCATCGTCAGTAATACTTGGCATATAGTAAGGATTCAAGAAGTATTTATACATATCAGCTGAATGAATGTTTTGTAACAACTCTTCATCGCATTTTACCTCTGCCCAGGACTGGCTGAGGCTATTTCTCATGAGAGGTGTCATAGAAGTTAGTTCGGGAAGCATTTGGCTGGTATTGTTCCAGCCACATCCCTTAACTTTTAACCCCAAAGACATACAAAAACAAAATATACCAACTAAGTGTGGCCAGTTAGTTCAATGACCAAATACAATGTTCTACTCCATTTATAAAGCACTAACCTTCAAAGAAACAGCCTTATTTTTATGTGACTAAAATTCTATTGTTTAGATAAACAGCCTTGCTGAACAAATTTAACTTAGGATGCCATTCCTGAAAGGCTCATTAAAATAAAAAAATTACCTTCCAAAGGTGAAACAATTTTTATTTCACACTGAGTTCAAGGGAAATCAATAGGAATTTCCCCATAATTATGTCCTGCCATGATAAAGGTTACATAGGTGTTCCTCCTCTTAACTGGATTATAAATTCTTTAAGGGTACAGCCCATGATCCTTTGCATGCCCATGATGCTGAACACACATGTCTTAAATAAAAGTAAAGGAGGGCAGGAAAATGTGGAAATGATTGATTTCAAGACAGGCGAAAGGATTCTGAATTCTGAGCTTGTTAAAAGGAAGCAAGAAGCATTTGTTTTGAAACACTAAAGAATATAGTTGTGTCAGAGGTTGGAATCAGGATTTAGAAGAGCTACTTTGAGGACCTAAACAATAATTAAAACATTTTCAGATTCCCTCTCCATTAAACATGAAAAAGAATTTAACTATGTGATCTTTAGGATCTCTCCCAATGCTAACATTCTATTTCACCACAACTTTAATCCAAGCAGACAAAAAGATAAGCCGGAAATTTAGTTAACTGAGCCATCAAAGTACATAACCATTAAAGAAAAAAAAGAGCAAATTTTTGGAGAAGCTTGGTTGTGTGTTCTTCATTCACTCACTTGTCCATTTGTTCATTAATTAAAAACTATATTTTTGAATTCTCATAGGTATTTTACTAGATGTAGTGAAAGGACTGAGTCCTAGGAGTATTTTTTTTAAATAGTCAGAGTGTTCTGAGCTTTCTAAAGTGATGAGATAGAGTGCGAGAGGCCTGGAGTATGTACACCTGGTTCTAGTCCAGCTCTGCTTCCAACTTTCTGGGTAAGAGCTGATTCTGGGCACACATCTACAAGCCTGGTCCCTGCTTCAGAGGGAACATGGCCCTGCTCGCACTGAGGGGATCCTGACCACAGCGCTCAGAAAGAAACATTCCTAAGTTGGTGCTCCAAGGGAGCTGCCAAGTTCCCTTTGACACAGTGTAATGGATCAGCCACAACCCTTCCTGGAACTAAACTTGATGACATGAGAACACTGAACACAATCTGGCCAACCAATGCCATCAAACATGCGACTATTTCTGATTATACATGGCAGAAAATTGGTCATGGTTTACCCAAAGTAGAGAACATCCTGAAATTTTATGTGAAATTATCAATAATTAGTATGAAGCCAAAATAAACTTTCTAAACAAATTTAAATTAACTAGAGGGAAAGTTGAATTATCTTTCCATTTTCTATATAGAAAATATTACAACACTGTTTATAAGCTTCTGTCCCCATGAAATCTGAATCCTGCCCTGGCTATATCGATATCAAGGAAAGGAATACAGGAGAGACAAATATCAGTATGGGTAGGGAAGTCTTCCCAAAATGAACAGAATGGGACCTGGGCATTAACAGGTGGGTAGAAATTCAGGAATTGCTAAGTGGATTCACAACTTAGGAAGCAACCATCTTCAAAGGCATTCCATTACCCCTAGAATTGTCCCCTAGAATGTTATATCCAATTGATTGGTCTGGAGTCAATGGAGAAGGTGCCATGATCAATGAAATGCCTGTCACAAGTCAGAGATAAGGGTAAAGGATCATGTGTGTTACATACTTGCCTCACCTGCTCAGAGCTCTTAGAGACCTGTCTAAATATTATAATAAAAACATTTTGCCTCAATTCAAATTTTACATATTCTCACATCCCATTACCTTCCTAAGTTATGCCAATGCTGAGGTGATCTAGTGCCAACATGGGAGAAGAAAATGAGAAAAGATGTATTTTCAGAAGAGGGATCTCTCACTTTCTCCTCAAATCCCACCACCCCTCAGCTTCTCTGCTTCTCAGACAGCAGCATGTGTGTGCTTGAAGGTGAGGATGTGGAGACTTCTGGGATGGTATCAATGAGGCATAGAGGTCTACATGGGGCCTATATAGGGAGGAAGAGAGGGCATCCTTTGGGCAGGATCTGAGGTAAAGAGGGGCTCAATCTAGGAGAGCCTCCGCGTGCATATATTTCCCCCACTTGTTCCCCTTTGTCGGTGGCTCCTGTATTTTCCCATTTCTGGAAACGATGGAGATGAAGAAGCCAGAGAGCGTCTGTGTGGCTTTGAAGCTCTCTGGGGACAAAGGGCATGGAAAGCCAAAGGGACTATCTCTACTGGTGTGGGGCTGCTGGGCTCCATGGACATTCAGGCTGGCAGCTGTAACCACGGACATAACGATAAGAATAAAAGCTAACATTAATTAAGACATTACCATCTGCCAACACCTATCCTAAGTATTTGGGGCACATTTTCTTGTGGTCAGAAATAATGTAACAGAAGAGAAAGCCTTTGGTATCAGGCAGACCTTGGTTTGAATCTGGGCTCCATCACTGATCACCTGTAAGATGATTTGGGTTAAAATAGTTTCTCTTTAACCCTCAGTTAACTTGTGGATAAGAAGATGTTATGGTAGTACCAACTTTTCATTGTTGCTTGGTAAACAGAGATACTATGTGTAAAGCACCTGCCTCTTAGTAGGCCTTCTATAAACAGGGACCAGTGATCTCATGATTATGATTACCGTGGACTCCTGGTGAAAGCCGGGGGGAATGGTTGTCAGCTGCCAGGGACAATTAGGCCAAAGAAGGTCCAAGAAGACACAGGTTGTGTTTGATGCATTAGTGGATCACTGTGGTTAACAGGACAAATAGTGAAGTCAGAAATGACAGATCATGGAACTTCCTCTGCAATAGCAACAAAAATGTCCTTCCAGGGCCTTGGTGAGATGACACGTCTCTAGTCCTAGAGTGGACTTGGAGGAACGCAGGGAACTGAAGAATTAGGCTTGGACAGACACTCGGCATACTCTCAGACAACTCCCTTCCACCTCCCCTCTCCCAACTCTAGGTCCTGTTGTCATGGTGCCCTGTGCACAGCTGGCAGTCAACCAGTAATGTTTAGGAGGAAGTACCCACGGTATGCCCAGCCTTGGGCTATTCCCAATAACAACCAGGGCGCAGGGCCTGCAATTGGAATAGACAATCTTGAAACTCTTTAAAACCTAAAGCAATGCGGCTGTAATGCGCAAGAGTAGGTGATGTGATTCCTTGGGAGATGGGCCCCCATTTACCTCTGCAGTCAGCCCTGTCCAAAGCCTCCACTTGGGGAACTGAGGGTGTGTCATGCTGATCTGAGCTTGGTGTACTAGTTGCCTAAGGCTGCTGGAACACATTACTGCAAACTAGAGAGCCCAAAGCAGCACAAGTTTATCCTCTCCCAGTTCCCTCCCTCCCTCCTTTACTCTGTAAGAATTAATGGAAAAAAATTTCCTTGGATGAGGATTAACAACAATAACAAAAATGTCTTCCTTCCTAGTAACCCAGAGAACTGAACATTTTTTGAGGTTCTGTCTTTGAAAGAAAGTACAACAACGATGGATTCTGAGCCGCAAAATCATTACAAGAGAAACAGACAAGTTATTGGGTGACACCAGCTGAAATTTGTTAAACTGTCAAAAAAAAAAAAAAAACAACAATTAAGAGCCCCCTGTTGGAGACTGGTTTCAGTTCCTTTCAGTCTTAAGGAGTGTGCAGTTCAGTTAGAGAGGATTCCTTACTCCTCTTAGGTCACGGAGTGAAAAAAGAAGAGAGAGACGATATACTAGTTCTCTTCAGACTTACCAGAGGCAGAAATTTCTCCTGATGGGTCACGGATCTCAGGCAGTGGTTTTCAAGGGGAGTTATTTGTTCCCCAGGACACATTTGGCAATGTCTGGAGACATTTTTATTGTCACAACCGACATTTAATGAGTAGAGACCAGGAGTGCTGCTGAACATACTACAGTGGACAGGACAGGCCTCCACAGAGTCATCTGGCTCCAAGCGTCAGTAGTGCCAAGGTCGGGGAAATGCCGCTCCAGGGTAAGGTGTCCTGGCAGCTCTCATCTCAGGCTTCCTCATGAAAACCCAGGCTTGGAGGCAGCAAAAATTGTACCTTTTAATCAGACTGACTGAGAGCAATTATAAGAGGTCAGGAGACCTGGGGAAACTGACACAAACAGAGCTAAAGGCTGATGGGTGGGCTCACAGAAGAGAAAGTCATGCCCGTGGGATTGCTGGGCTCTATGTACTCAGGCTAATAGCTGTAATAACACGCACACAGTAAACAGGCCAGATAGACAGTCCCCAATCTTCCCTTTCAAGGTGCCCTAAAATCCAGTTACTTTCTCCCAGCTCTTTTCTGGTGTGGGGGCAATGGCTATCTTCACATCGGCGATGCCAGCCTTGCAAGGGAGTGCTACCAGAGGACACACATAGCTTTGGGATGGAAATGTACTCTTTAACCAGTCACTCTGACTGTCAAACACAAATTACACCCATCCTGAATCATCAGTACTGTATCATTGGTAAGTGAAAGTAAAACCTATTCCTTGTAAAAAGAAGCCCTGTGATGTACTTCCCCATGACCTTGTTTAATGAGAGATCCAAGAGGCTAGTATTTTCCCTTTAATGTGCGCCAAGAATGCATTGTGTATTAAACATAAAAATCTATCTGCTGCCTGTCCAGAATTGCCCACGGCTACCAGATGTTCAATTAAGAGAATTTTAAATTCAATTCACTAAAGGTACAGAAGAAATAAAACCCGATTTTACTCAACTCTGACATATTTTTCCCCAACTTCTCATACTTAAATATAATCTCCCTCCCCCTTTTTGCCCACTTAATTAGTAGGGAAGATGTAAAAAGTTTTAGGTAATATAACAAGTTGTTTTTTTTTATTACTCTGTTGACTCTTACGGCTCTTCTAATTAGAGTTGGGTAACATTTCTAAGTTTGTCTTAATTTTTTAACCCTTTAATTAAACTTGTCTGGAATTTAATTATTCTGTAATTAATGTCCCTACTTATTCCTTAATTGTAACACAAAGTAATTGAATTTTTAAAAAATGGGGCGATGGTTTTTATAAATTAAAATTAAAGCAGTTGTAGGGTTTGGGGTTTTGGCTTTGTTTTTAATTGAGTGATTTGACTCAGTCCTCTTTCGGGACCTTTTTTCCCTGGAGCCCCACCTGTTCGCTTCCTGGAGCACTGGCGGAAATTTTGCTTTGGCCTCTGGAGACCCTGAAGGACAAGCTTTTGGGCCTCCCTGTTTTTAAAGAAGTTTTCAGAATTAGAAAGAAATGCTACAAATATACTTGGTCATATATTTATTTACCTGATAAAATCACAAGGGCTACAATTCCCTCTGGGTAACTATAATTAATTTTGAAGAGTGTTGATTTTTTCTGGTCACTGAATAATGTGTAATAATGAAGAGATATTACTCTGACTGAACAAGGCGACTGGAGTCAGTGAAAGGAATTCTTGTGCCTAAGCCAATGCAAAGGAAACTGGCCTAGTCACAATTAATACAATTAGTGCTGAGAATTTCAGAAAACAAAGATGTGATCTGAAATAGGACTTAGTTTCCTATTAAATACTAGAGGCTCAGTCCATGAAAATTCATGCACTAGATGTGAGGGCGTCCCTCAGCCTGGCCTGCCCCCTCTCACAGTTTGGGAGCCCTCAGGGGTGGGAGGTGCCCTGACGATCAAGGAAAGGCAATGCCCCCATCACACCTCTGCTGCTGCCACTGCCAGCAGCACAAGCCTTGGCCAGCCTTGGTTACCTGAACCTCAGCGACCCTGGTTGGCTGGGCAGCTGCCATCTGAGTCTTGCCTGAGTCTCAGGCAGGCCCTGGGCAGCTGGGGAACTAACGGGATTGGGGGGCTCCAGAGGCAGGTGTGTGGAGCAGCTGGACCTGCCTCGGGGCAGGCCCGGCCATGCTGCAAAGCTGCTGCCCAGGCAGGGCTGAGGGAACTAGGCATCACCATCTTTGAGGGTGTGGCAGTCATTTAGCATATTCCCTCCTTATTGGCTATGGGCACTGCCATCTTTGTGAGGATGTGATGGCCAATTAGCACATTCCCTCTTTATTAGGTAGGATAACTGTTCCTCTTTTCTCTCATCTTGCACATTCATCTAGGCTTGCCTCTGTGTGCCCACACATATGCTTCTTTTTGCACACAATTACTACATCTCCATTCTCCACACTACCTTACTTGACATTATTAGAATTCTTATGAGAGAAGTTTTTCTCAAAATTATATATGAGCTTGCCTTGGCTTAGACCTCTAGACATCAAGTTCCTGTTATTAAAAGTATTGCCTAGATATACCTTTCTGCTTACTCTTTACTGTCCATTTTGCTGAATCCTTTCCAACTTAGCCACCTCCTCTGGGAAGTCTTCCAGAATGCTTCACTCCCTGTTGGAGGGAGCTGCCCTTCCTCTCAGCTCTCTGGTGACATGTGTATCCCTCTGTTTCTATTGTAAAAGTGTGATTACTGGGGACACTTCCCCATTCTTCTGCTCTGGACTATGAGTTTCTTACCATCTGGTTTCTGGTATCTTTGTACAGCCAGTGCCCAGGACAGAGCCTGCTACAAACTAGGCACTCGATGCACGTTTCATAAATTTTCCTTGACAAACTTAGTGTCAGAATAAAACATTACTTCTCAACTAATACAGGGATGCATGACTGTCAAAACAATGTAATTCACAGCAATGTGTCACATTAGATAGATATTCCTGATAGGAAACATAGAAAGGAATCAAACAAGATTATATTGAACTAGAGGCCTGATACATGAAATTCATGCAAGAGTAGGCTCTCATAGCCCTGGCTGCTATGGCCCTTGCAACCCCAGCTTCATCCAGAAGATGGTTCTGAAAGTTGTACAGGTGGTCATTCCACTGTTTGGGAGTTTGGTCAATTTGCATATCATGCTTTTATTATTATAGATATGCAAAGAGCCACTAAAGCGCATCAATTTCTACTTTTTCAGCTTAAAACTAATTTATTCATTTATCCAATAAACATTTTGTTTCAGGCAAAAATCCAGGCACTGAGTTAGTTTGCAAAGAATTAAGAGAGCAACCAGGGGTGCCAAAATTGTACAGTTATTACAAAGTGAGAGAAGAGCCCAATAAAGATAAGCATAAAATGTGATGATGCAATGGTGAGGTCATAAGCTCTGGAGTCAGACTATCCAAGTTTATGACCACCCTCAACACTGGTTACTATCAATGTGACCTGGGCCAGGTATTTACCCTCCCTAAGCCTCAGGGTCCCTACCTATAGAACAAAAATATAGTAACTCCTACCTCATAATGTTCTTCTGATAATTAGCCTACCTAATCTCAGTAAGGTGCTTACTCAACATGTTTCCCATTTTTTTCTACATAGGAAATTATATTAATTAGATCATTATGAACTCCTCCGTGTTGTTATACAAATACTACAGGCACAGTGCACAACATTTGTGCATTCTGGGCAGGGGATGACGGACGTCTCCTCAGCACAGTCTTCGCTGTTTAACAGTCTGGGAGCCCTTAAGGGATGTCCACCAAGGGGTTCTTATGCTGCCACAGAGGTAGGAGAGGTTCATGGCACTGCCACTGTATTTGCCAGCCATGACCCAGCTTCCGCCTGAGCAGCATTTCCCCTGTGAGAGCCCACTGACCACCAGGGTACAACTCCTGCATTGAGCATCTGCCCCCTGGTGGTCAATGTGCATTATAGCGACTGATCTTTCCACCATTTGGTTGATTTGCATATTAGCTTTTTATTATATAGGATTAGCAAATACTCTAATATATTCTTTCTTTGAAAACTTTTATTTTATTTTTTATTTTATAGTTTCCATTCAATATTATTTTTAGTAGTATTGGGTATATAACTTGGTGGTTAAACAATCATATACTTTCCAAAGTGTCCCCCCAATATTTCCATACATAGTGATTGCAATACTATTGACTGTATTCTCTATGCTGTACTTTACACCCCCATGACTACTTTGTAATCACCAATTTGTACTTTTTAATTCCTTTACCAATTTCCACCAGTCCCCCAATACTCCTTCACTTTGGCAACCATCAATCTGCTCTCTCTGTCTATGAGTCTGTTTAAATTGTTTGTTCACTTATTTTGTTCTTTAAATTCCATATATTAGTGAAATTGTATCATATGTGTCTTTCTTTGTCTGGCTTAATTCACTTATTATAGTTCCATCCATGTTATTGCAAATGGTAAGATTTCATTTTTTTCATATGTATTCATATTTTTCTCACTTATTAAACAAAAGCTAATATTGTATATTCACATACTGCATCTTCTCCCCCCCCACCACCATCATTTAACAGTGTATTGGTGGTGATACCATGTGGTACATAAAAAAATTTCTGCCCTTCCACCTCCCCATCTCCCCCTTGCTTAATAATGGTAAGGGTCTTGATTTCTGAGGTTTCCTTCTAAACAGAAATATGTGAAAGGATTATGAGAGACATTTATTACCACATAATTTATAAATATATTTTTATTGATTTTAGAAAGAAAAGGAGAGGTAAAAAACATCATTGATAAGAGAGAATTATCAATTAGCTGCCTCCTGCACACCTCACACTGGAGACCAAGCTCACCACCTGGGTATTGAACTGCAACCTCCTGGTCAATAGGTCGATGCTTAACCACTAAGCCTTGCCAGCTGGGCAGCACTATTTTATTAGTTTCTACTGACTCTGAAACCAAAAACAGTGGGGAAAACACAGGTGTGTGACACCAGAAAGTGTTTGCAAGCACAGGATGAAGTTAATCCTGTATACACATAAAACATTTTCTTCTCCTTCGTGACTTCATTCTTTGTTTACAGAGACTCATCCCAAAATCATCCTCAGATTTTCAAAAAATGCTAACTACTACAAGGTCCCTATTATTATTTATTTTATTTGCATTTTTGTTTTCTTATTATGCTGTAATTACTGTAACATGGTGATTCTATTGCCAGGTCAACCAGGATTGGGTAATGGAGAATGAAACTTGAATAGTTCTATTTCCTCTCCTTGTTTTGCCTTCCTCTCCCTAAAGCTGCTCTCTCTCATGTTCTGGCTGACCTTCAGTTTCTCTTGAAATTATAGAATACTAGAGGCTCGGTGCATGAAATTCATGCATGGGAGGAGTGTCCCTCAGCCCAGACTGCACCCTTTCCAATCTGGGACCCCTCGAGGGCCTAAACGGGCAGTTGGACATCCCTCTCACAATCCAGGACTGCTGGCTCCCAACTGCTCACCTGCCTGCCTTCCTGATTGCTCTTAATTGCTTCTACCTGCCAGCCTGATCACCCCTAATCACTTCCCTGACAACCTGATTGATGCCTAACTGATCACTTGCCAGCCTGTTTGCTCCTAACTGCCCTTCCCTGCAGACCTGGTCACCGCTAACAGCCCTCCTCTGCAGGCTGGTCATCCCCAACTGCCCTTCCCTTCAGGCCCATCACCCCCAACTTCCCTCCTGTGCCAGCCTGGTCACCCTAACTGCCCTTCCCTGCAGGCTTGATTGCCCCCCAACTTCCCTTCCTTGCAGTCCTGGTCCCTCCCAACTGCCATTCCCTGCTGACCATCTGGTGATGGCTATCTTGTGTCCACATGGGGGCAGGCAACATGTGTGTTAGAGTGATGGTAAATCTGCATATTACTCTTTTATTAGATAGGATAGAGGCCTGGTGCATGGGTGGGGGCAAGCTGGTTTGCCCTGAAGGGTGTCCTGGATCAAGGTAGGGGTTCCCTTGGGGTATGGGGTGGCCTGGGCAAGGGTCCTGTGGTGGTTCGCAGGCTGACCATGCCCCCTGGCAACCCAAGTGGAGGCCCTGGTATCTGAGATTTATTTATCTTCTACAATTGAAACTTTGTAGCCTGGAGCAGAGCCAACCCTCCTGCTCTCTCCCTGGTGGCAGTCATTTCTGTTGGGATTTATTTATCTTCTATAATTAAAACTTTGTAGCCTTGAGTGGAAGCCCAGGCCAGCCAGGGTATATGGAAAGTTTGGTTCCTCCATTGCTGGGGGCAACCCAAGCCTCCTGCTCTCTCCAGCTCCATGGCTGTTGCCATTTTTCTTGGGTTTTATTTATCTTCTATAATTGAAACTTTGTAGCCTTGAGTGGAAGCCTAGGTCCATCATGGTGTGTGGAAAGCTAGTCTTCCTCCATTGCCAGGGAAACCCAAGCCTCCCTCCTGCTCACTCAGTGGCCACATCCATCTTGGTTGGGGTTAATTTGCATACTTGCTCCTGATTGGCTTCTGGGTGTGGCTTGAGGGTGTAACAGAGTGATGGTTAATTTGCATATTACTCTTTTATTAGATAGGCTATGATATTCTGTGCAAGAATAGGCCTTCCTTCCCCTGGCTTCACTCCCAGCTGCCCGGGAGCTGGCAAATCCTCACCCCCAGTCTGCCCAGGAGTTGGCAAGTCCTCACCTCTGTCCAGAGCACTGCTCCTGTAGTTCCCTCCGCCACACCTCCCACTCCATAGCAGGTGTCCCGCTTCTCCCACCCACTTCATGCCTGCATATATAAATTAACCTGCCATCTTTGTTGGGTTAATTTGCATACTCACTCTGATTGGCTGTGAGCATAGCAGAAGTACAGTCAATTTACATGTTTGTCTATTATTAGGTAAGATTGCTTCCATTTCTACCAGCTAAACTTGAACTCTTTCTCCTCCTCTGAGCCAGAACATTGCTGATCCTTCTCACTCAACAAAGTGTAGACTCAATGAAGCAGATAGACATAGGGAGAATGCAATATGATGTGTTTAAAGAATCACAAGTTGTTCGATCTACTGGGACACAGAGAAAAGTATCAGGAATTTTAGGAGATGTGACAGATCATATAGACTGGGGCTTTGTTGTGAAGAAGGTGGGGTAGGATGCTAACAGGTTTAGGTTTTATTATCTCTGTGAGGGAAAGCTGCTGAATAATTTTAAGGAAAGTAATGTCATGGCTGCGGAGATTGAGGAGATACTGGAGAGAGGACAATCAGTTTGGCAGTTATTGAAAGCCTTAAGAATTGATGAAAATCTAAACTAAAGGAGTAGCAGTAAGAATGAAAATAAAGGAAAGTGGATATGCCACATTGCTGTGGCTGGGGAGGAAAATCGTCAGTTAAAACCAACATTGAAATTCTGGAGTGGCTGAAATGGAGAAACTCTATTTGATGAAATTATATGCTTGTGGGAACTTCAGGTGGAGATGTCCATAAGGTACTATGTTTGGAGTTCAGAAGAGAGGTGAGAATTGCAAACATTATATACGTGGTAGCTGTAACTTTGGGGTTCAATGAGTCCATGCAAAGAAACAGAAAAGAGTGATAAGAGGGTGAAACTGAGAATTATGATGGAGAGAAAGAAATCATCCTGTGAAAGAGACCTACAAGCACAAATCAGTGCTAAGAGGAAAACCACTTAACACAGAGAGGCTGATGTTGGGAAGGATTCATCTCTTAAAACAATTTCAAAAGAAAAAGTTTTGTCAACAGCACAGAATACCTCATACAAGTCATGTAAAATTATGCCTGTATAGCCAATAAATATTTTTTTTGTGAATGAATAATGAACTAATTTTTATTGATTTGAGAGAGAAAGGGAGAAAAAGAAACATTGATTCGTTGTCCCACTTACTTATGTATTCATTGGTTGATTCTTGTGTTCGCCCTGACTGGGGATCAAACCCACAAACTCAGTGCATCAGGATGATGCTCTAACCAACTGAGCTATCAGGCCAGAGCAATTAATATTTTTAATATATTAAATAAGTGTATTTATTAAAATTGACGTTGCCTGTTTCTTTTACCGTTATAATGCAGCCAATAGTAAATTGGAAAGTACATATATCTCTCACAGAATATTTCCATCAGACAGTTTTGATATAGACTTTAATAGCAAAAGCATTGTTAAGAAAAAATATTGTTACTATATAATGATTAGAGGTGCAATTCATGAAGAAGAGATAGCATAACTAAATATGTAGTGTATAATAAAATATTCACAGGAAAGGAATGTGATAGAATTACAGGTATGAATTGACAAATCCAACTGTTTTTATGAGAAATCTCAAGACATTTGTCTCAACTATTTATAGAAGTGACTGTCAAAAATTCAACAGTGATAAAGAATCTAATAAAAACACAATTAATGAAGCTGAATTTAATGACTGTATATATAATTCTCTATAGAAGGTTAGAGAATACACAGTCTCCTCTAATTCACGTGTAACATTTATAAAAATTAATCCTGTATTAAGCCATAAAGCAAAAATCAACAATTAATGATGAAGTACCATAAAAAATAGGTTTTCTGTTGGAAGTTTTAAAATTAACTTAAAAATAATAAATTAATTTTTAAAACAAACTTCTAAGTAATTCTGGCTGAAGAAAAAACATACTGGACACTAGAAAATAAAAGCTAGGACATTGCAGAGGTTTCTGCTTGGGAGCTAGGAGTAACATTTAATGAATCTATCCTCTCACCTAACCCAACCAAAAAAGAATAATAAAACTGATAAAATATACAAAACAGTTTTCAAAACATTGAACATCAGGCAATTTAAAACAGTGAACCTTGAAAGATGGGAATCCAGCGGGGCCATTGACTGTCCCAGTTTGCTATCTTGAGAGAGTTTCTAATCTGTGATACAGGGAGGGCAGATGCAGACCAAGGCCATTAGAATTGAAGAGGCAACCCTGAAAGTCCAGGAAGAGAAATGGTTAGCATTCACAGAATCAAGTTCTGGGAAGGAGAGAGATGTACAGAATACCCTAGAAATCTGCAGGTCTCCATCAAGGATTCTTGAGAGCACTGACCAGTGCTTGTAGAGGAAACTATAAGAGGGTAGGAAAGAGAACCATTGTGATGATTAATTTTATGTGTCCACTTGACTGGGCCAGTGGAGTGGCCAGCTATTTAGTTAAACATTGTTTTGGATGTATCTATGAGGGTGTTTCTGGGTGACATTAACTTTTGAAATGGTAGACTGAGTGAAGCAGATGCCCCTCCGTAATGGCATGACATTGCATAATCATTTGAAGGCCTGAGTAGAAAAAGGCTGGCCTTCCCCACATAAGGGGAAATTCCTCTCAACAGACTGCCTTTGAAGCTGGGACCTTGGTCTTCTCCTACCTTTGGACTTAAACGTGGCCTTTTGTTGGGTTTCCACCTGCCAGCATTCAGATTGGAACTTACACCACTGACCTCCTGGTCTCCAGCTTGCTGACTACAGACCTTGAGACTTCTCAGCCTCCATCATCACATGAGCCAATGCTTTATAATGATACAAAATTATCTATATTATAAAAGTCCTGAGGCCCTAAAACCATAACGACCAAAGACTGGTGCGGGTGAGCAGGGCTGTGAGCAAGACAAGACCATGCAGATGAGCAGAGCCACACAATTTCATGTGCTGGACTTCTTGTGTAATATCCTATATAATAAAAGTCCAATATGCAAATCAACCAAACAGAGGAATGACTGGTCACTATGAAGCACACTGACCACCAGGGGGCAGGTGCTCAATGCGGGAGCTGCCCCCTGGTGGTCAGTGCACTCACACAGGGGTAGCATCGCTTAGCCAGAAGCCCTGAGCCAGGCTTACAGCTGCCAAGCGCTGTGGCAGTAGCAAAAGCCTCTCTGACCTCTGCAGAAGCGCTAAGGATGTCCTACTGATGGCTTAGGACATCCCCTGAGGGCTCCCAGACTGCGAGAGGGTGCAGGATGGCCTAAGGGACTCCCCCCCAGTGGACAAATTTCATGCACCGGGCCTCTAGCCTATATATATAAAAGCCTAAGAAACTGAACAACTGATTGACCAGTTGCTATGATGCATACTGACCACCAGGTGGCTCAAAAAAGGAGCTGCCCCATGATGGTCAGTGAGCTCCCACAGCCAACCTCCTGCGTAGCCAACCTCCCATGGTCCTTCCCCCTGGCTGGCCACCCAACTGGCCCTGATTGAAGCTGACCCGCCAACCTCCTGTGGTCCCTCCCCCCAGACTGGGAGAGACAGCCCTATCAGTCTCAATTGCTGGCCAGGCCAAGAGACTCCACCTGTGCATGAATTCATGCACCAGGCCTCTAGCAATAATATAAGTAAGCAATACAATGATAATTATAATTCCTTATAGTAATATTATATATAATATGGCATATATATTCTATTGGTTCTGTTATTATTATATTATGTTGTACACTATATTATTGTATTGCATGAAATAATACATATATGCATTCTATTGGTTCTAATTCTATGGAGAACACTGACACAATCACCCAAAAAGGATTAAAGGGAATATTACCTGTTGCTCATTCAGGATTTGGAATAGTGTCTGCTTTCAACTTCCATACTAGAAAACCTCATAATTTCTGAAATAAGAGGAAGAGTATTCAAAAGGATCTTGCCTCAGAAATGGGAAATAATTAGCCCTAGACTAAACACAGCTTTGGTCCTGCCCAATAAATTATAAAAGCAGGACTAGAAAGGATCAAACTGTTTCCAAGGACGTTACCTGCATCTCAGAATGACTCTCAGAAATGTTTATAGGAATAGAAAAGTATCCAGCCCACAAAAAGGTAAAATTCATGATGTCTGACACAGTAAAGAATTACTAGGCATGCAAAGAAGCAGGAAAATACAACCAATATTGAAGAAAATAACTCAACTAGACATGAAGTAGAGCTGACACAGATGTAAGAATTAGCAGAAAATCACATTTAAACAGTTATTTTTACTATATTCAATATGTTCAAAAATTAAAACTGTATATAACAAAGATTATAGGATAAAGCAATAGTGATGTTATGAGAATCATTTTAGATATTAATACTTGTATTAGCAAAGACCAGGTGCTAAAAGTTAATGCGTCAGAAGAAAGATAATACAAATAAGAGCAGAATCAATAATTATAAAAAGATATAAGAAAGAATGTTAACAAACCAAACATCAGTTCTTAAAAAAAACAACAAACAAAATGACAAACCTCTGACAAGATTATACTAGAAAAAAAAAAAGGAAAGACACTACAAATAAAGAGTATTATTAATTAAAACATTATATAAAAATATTGGAGATGTAAAAGTGTCATGAGAACACTATTACTCCTTGTATGCCAACAATTTGGAAAATTGGACCCAATGTACAAATTCCTGGACAAGTATAACTTCATACTCAAATCCTGGCAGAAGATTCGCTTCCAAGCTCACTCACTGAACTAGTTCAGTAATGACTCTTGAAGGGAGGGAGAAGGTAAAGGAATAACAAATTTGACAAAATGATAACAATTGGTGCATCTGGGCGAAGGATATATGGGTTTTATTGTTACTACTCTCAACTTTTTTAGCTTTACATTTTTTAAATAAAAAGTTGAAGGGAAAACTACACATGCACATTCCTTAAGTTGTACAGATAAGAGACAAAACTAAAAATGCAAGCAAAAGTGATGATTCAGGATGGCAGTTAGCTAGGGCTGGGTGGTGGCAGAATTCGATGATGCAAAGAGGATCACACAGGAAAGCTTTTGCTATAGTCCCAGTTTTAATGATGGGTGTGTTTTCATGGATACTTATTACATTACTATATATTAATAATTATATGAATAAAGATGGCCATAAATGCACCAATTATGAGAGTGTGTCAAGAAACAAGGACAATGTTAATCCAATTGTGTGTTCTTAAGGCATCAGCAACATATTCTCACAAAAACAGGAAAATAACTATGTATCTTGAGTGGAAAATTCTGCTGATGGAAGAAAAGCTGTATCTACAGGTATTTGAGAATGGACTTTAAACGTTTTTATCCCTTTCATCTGGAGTTTAAAATTGTGTTGTTCCAAGAATAAACAACTATTTTAAATGCTCTACTATTGATCAATGATTCAATCTTGTCTAATCACATTCTTATTTCAAGCAAATGATACACTTCTCTTCTTTAAGGAGTCACCAATGGGAATGAAATTATCATTAAGATAGATAGTATAAGAGGACTAAACATATAAATCCTATTTACTAAAATTTGGTGTCAATATTTCCAAAATTTTATCATCTTAATAAAATGACCTTTATTTTATTGCACATAAGTGGAATGTTGCACAATGGCAGAAAAGCTGGGCTTTGGAATCAGAAATTCCTGGATTCAAGTCTCCATTCTGCCTTACTAGCTCGTCTGGCACTAGGCTAATTACTCAAGCTCTCCAGATCTCAGTTTCCTCATCTGAAGCTAGATCTTCACAAATAGGATTTTGGCATCTTTAAAGATAGTCTATTTCAGTGGTCAGCAAACTCATTAGTCAACAGAGTGGCAAACTGAGGCTCATGAGCAGCATGTGGCTCTCCAGTCACAGTTTGCTGACCACTGGTCTATTTAAAGTGCTTAGCACAGTTCATGGAGTAAGTCTGAATGTTATATAAAATAGTAGTATTATTATTACCATACTGGAACATTTAAACTGATTTATCTATTTATCTACACACACACACACACACACACAAACACACACACAAATAATGTCCTACATATTGACAGTTACACTGTTTATTATCAAAAGCTTAAATAAAACCAATACACAAAGCTAAGAAAATGGAGAGAATGTAAACATTTAATCTCCTTAACATTCTCTTTGTTTCTCATTAGATGATCTGTAAAGCCCCATCAACTCTAATATATTATTAGTCTATAAATGCTATGATTATTGCCTTTGCAAGTGTTTAGACATTATTTTAACAAGTTAAGGTAATTGAGAATTATTTTGACTAAAGGTTGACTATATAGTGATCTTTGCATTGTGAAGGCTGAAAGTGTTACGTTAAATGGCAGTATCTTAAAATTTGTAAGTAAAAATGTTAATAGCTGCAGCATATTTTCTCTTTGGTGTGTAGATATTGTAGAGACAACAGAAAAACTCATTGGATGATAATGTTTTTAAATTGACCACGCATCCCATCACACTATGAGAACAATCCTGTGTTATTTCCTTCTAGTGCAGCGGTTCTCAACCTGTGGGTCTCGACCCCTTTGGGGGTCGAACGACCCTTTCACAGGGGTCGCCTAAGACTATTGGAAAACACCTACTTCCCATGGTCTTAGGAACCAACACACCACTCCTCGGTGTAGCAAAATGTAGCAATGTAGTTTACTGTTGTCATATTAAGACTGTTACCCATGCTACACCAGGATTCAAGACAAAATTTCATTTATTTGTAATTAGAAATAAATATTTCACAATATATAATTACATATTGTTTTTGTGATTAATCACTATGCTTTAATTATGTTCAATTTGTAACAATGAAAATACATCCTGCATATTAGATATTTACATTACAGTTCATAACAGTAGAAAATTACAGTTGTGAAGTAGCAACAGAAATAATTTTATGGTTAGGGGTCACCATCACATGAGGAGCTGTCTTAAAGGGTCGTGGCATTAGGAAGGTTGAGAACCACTGTTCTAGTGTAATTCATGCTTTTCTAACCCTACAGTCACAGTGTATGAGGCTGGGTATGTGGTATTTTAAAGGAAATATCAAAATTACCTATTTAACCATTTCCCTCCTAGACATCTAGGCTGTCTCTAAATTTTTTTAAAAAATATATTTTATTGATTTTTCACAGAGAAGAAGGGAGAAGGATAGAAAGTCAGGAACATCGATGAGAGAGAGACATCGATCAGCCGCCTCCTGCACAACCCACACTGGAGATGTGCCCGCAAGCAAGGTACATGCCCCCGACCGGAATCAAACCCGGGACCTTTCAGTCGGCAGGCCGACGCTCTATCCACTGAGCCAAACCAGTCTCGGCTGCCTCTAAATTTTTATTACCAAAAATGTTGTAATAATTTTTCAAGTATATGACTTTTATTCATATAGAATTATTTCCTTGGGATAAAATAATATTAGAGTGTATATGTTAAAAAACAACCAGAATGGGCATTATAGCTCTTTATTGCTGTATTTTCAAAAGAATGTATGAGTATGTATAAAATATAGCAATATACATATATAACATAGCAATATATATTAGAATATTAACTGTAAATAAGTATATCAAAGATAGGCTTTTTTCAATTTACATGATCTAACCAAGAATACACATCAGAATTAACTTTTACCAATATTTCTTTCTCCTTCTTCTTTTTCTTCTTGTACTGTAATCAATGAGAGACTTGGATGTAATATTCAATTGAAAAGAAAAATTTCCCTTCAAGGCCATAATAAGACATTGGTTATTATAAAAAGGCTAAATGTCAACTAGTTTTCTGGTCTTGCCAATTCAGGTTTATTGACTTATAAAAATGTACTAACTGGTCTAGAGTTATATTTCACTAAATGCACTTGTCATA
>PVJN01036597.1:0-21410 GCA_004026805.1 Lasiurus borealis | reverse complement strand
AAAAACAGTTTATTACCTACAAGGGAGCACCCATACGACTGTCAGCTGATTTCTCAACAGAAACGATGCAGGCCAGATGGGAGTGGCAAGAAATATTCAACGTGATGAATAGCAAGAACCTACAACCAAGAATAATCTATCCAGCAAAGCTAACATTCAGAATTGAAGGGCAGATAAAGAGCTTCACAGATAAGAAAAAACTAAAGGAGTTCATCAACTCCAAACCAGTATTATATGAAATGCTGAAGGGTACTCTTCTAGAAGAGGAAGAAGAAAAAGGTAAAAGCCAAAAAATTATGAACAACAAATACATATCTATAAACAAGTGAATCTAAAAATTAAGTGAATTAAAAATTTGATCAACAGAATAAACTGGTGAATATAATAGAATCAGGAGCACAGAAAGGGAGTGGACTGATAATTCTCAGGGAGAAAGGGGTGAGGGGTGTACAGGGAGCGACTGGACAAAAATCATACACCTATGGATGAGGTCAATGGGAGGGAGCTAAGGGCAGATGGAGGGGTGGGAGCTGGGTGGAGGGATGCTATGGAGGGGAAAAAAGAGAAACAAATGTAATAATCTGAATAATAAAGATTTAATTTAAAAAAAGGCTACAAAGTTTCAATTATAGAAGATAAATAAATCCCAAGAGAAATGGCTGCCACCATGGAGCAAGCAGGAGGCTTGGCTCTGCTCCAGGATACAAAGTTTCAATTGTAGAAGTTAAATAAAGCCCAGATACAAGGGCCTCCATTTGGATTGCCAGGGGGCATGACCGACCTGCAAACCACCATAGGCCCTTCACCTAGGCCATCCCATGCCCCAAGGGAACCCCCACCCTGGCAAACCAGCTAGCCCCCACCTATGCACCGTGTGTCTATCCTATCTAATAAAAGAGTAATATGCAGATTGACCATCACTCCAACACACAAGATGGCTGCCCCCATGTGGACACAAGATGGCCACCACAAGATTGCCAGCAGGGGAGGACAGTTGGGAGGGACCAGGTCTGCAAGGGAGGGCAGTTGGGGGCGATCAAGGCTGCGTGGAGGGCAGTTAGGGGTGACCGGGCTAGCAGAAGAGGGAAGTTGGGGGTGACCTGGCCTGCAGGGAAGGGCAGTTGGGGGGACCAGGCCTGCAGGGGAGGGCAGTTAGGGGTGACCAGGCCTTCAGGGGATTAAAGGGCAAACAAGCTGACAGGCAATCAGTTAAGCATCAATCAGACTAGCAGGAGAATGGTTAGGGGGTGATCAGGCTGACAAGTAGAAGCAGTTAGGGGCAATCAGGAAAGCAGGCAGGAGAGCAGTTGGGAGCCAGCAGTCCTGGATTTTGAGAGGGATGTCCGACTGCCCTTGAGAGGTCCCAGATTGGAGAGGATGCAAGCTGGGTTGAGGGACCCCCACCCTGTGCATGAATTTCGTGCACTGGACCTAAGCAACCATTATGACCAGATGACTGGCCAGTAGCTATGACATGCACTGACCACCAGGGAGAAGATGCTTACCATAGGAGCTGCCCACTGGTGATCGGTACACTCCCACAGCCAACCTACTGTGGTACCTTCCCCTCTAACCACCTCCTTACCCCCAGATTGGACGAGACAGCTGGCCAGGCCGAGGGACCCCACCCGTGCACAAATTCGTACACTGGGCCTCTAGTATTATAATATAAATGTATCAAACCAATATGATGTACAGTAGTCCTTCCTTATCCTTGGTTTTGCTTTGCATAATTTCAGTTATACAAGGTCAAGCAAAGATGAAAAATATTAAATGGGAATTTTCAAAAATAAACAATCTATAAGTTTTAAATTGTGATCCATTCTGAATAGCATGAGAAATCTTGCACTGTCGTGCTCCATCTGGCCTGGGACATGAATCATCCCTTTGTCCAGTGTCCATGGTATATGTGTTTCCTCCTGTTAGTTTTAGTGGCCCTCTTGGTTATCAGATCAACTGTCTCAGTATCACAGGTCTTGTAATGGTTCTTTTAAAGGCAGGCTACAAAGCCAGGATTTCCAATTGTTTGCATGTGCTTTGAAGCACATCAATGTTCATTATGATTATCTCTAGAGATGGCTGTCTCTAGTGGAGTTCCAGATCATTGTTTACATTTTTGAACTTTTCAATTTTTTATAGCATACACATATTGAACCATATCATCAGAAAAGCAAAGTATTATGAATAATGTCATAAACAGGATCTTTTTAATGTATGTATTCATTTGCTGTTAAAACAAAGAGTGGTACTCCTATATGTGGGGAATGGGAGGGATGGGTGACTCAGGGCTCAGGAGGGGTTTGGGTAACTCCTCTCAATTCCTTTCCTTCCTCTGTCTGAAGCTACAAATCCCTCCTGAAGACCAAACTCCTGTATAAAACCTTATGTGGCTTGTCCCCAACCAATTCCCCAGCCTTTCACCCCCAATCACATAGGTTTTCATTAATTCATTTAACCGTTCATTCATTCTGCCAAGCTCCTCAGCTGGAACCTCAGTGATGGGCACTTTCAGTTCCATTCTTCAGGTGACCCTTGTTCCTCCAAAACTCAACTGAGTGGTTACCTCTCCTGAAAAGCCATCCTGCCCCCGTCATATCACAGCCTCCTGCCAGAATTGCCGCAGCTCCCTGTATTTTTATTTTCTAGCACTTCCCACCAGTTCTCATCATGTGGCTACGTGATTACATCATTACCAACCATCTCTCCCACAGACTGTAAATTCCTGGAGGACAGCCCCAGAATCAGGTTTTATGCTCATCACTCACATGGCTCATGCACCTGTTACAGGGTCTGGACATTCAAGAAACACTTGTTAAATAATGAATATTTTTTCATCTGTAAAATAAGAGGCGTTCACCTAGATTTCAATCAGCAAGATTTAAAACCCCGGATTCTGGGATCCTCCACTCTCTCCAAGGCTGGTTACCCAGAAAGTCCCAGGAAACCCAACATTATATCACCCTCACTGACATTAACAATTTGATTATCCTTCCATTCCCCAAGACTCACCAGGAGCTTCTAGGCCAGTGGTTCTCAACCTTTCTAATGCTGTGACCCTTTAATACAGTTCATGTTGTGGTGACCTCCCAACCATAAAATTATTTTCGTTGCTACTTCAAAACTGTAATTTTGCTACTGTTAATGAATCGTAATGTAAATATTTGTCACGACCATTAGGTTGAGAACCATCATATTTACATTACGATTCATAACAGTAGCAAAATTACAGTTATGAAGTAGCACTGAAAATAATTTTATGGTTGAGGGGTCACCACAACATGAGAAATTGTATTAAAGGGTCGCGGCATTAGAAAGGTTGAGAACCACTGGCCTAGGCTTCAGAGTTCCAGAATAGGAGAGAGAGAGAACTCCTGGTGAGTTACCAAAGGTGATTAGTAATTTGGAAAGTTTTTTCCAAGCTATCCTGGAATCACTCCTATCCCTGCAGTAACTAGATGAGAATGCATCTGGTATGAGAAAAGTACACAAAGGTTACCATCCTTCCTCCTTCTAGGTTTCTGCAGGTGAGGAGGTAAATAATAGAATAAAAAGTTTCCTCCAGGCACTGTTTTAAATGCTGTACATATAACTCACTTAAACTCCAGAAAGCATGCAGTAATAAGGTAGGTACCATTATGGTCCCATTTCACAGATGAGGAAAACTGGGGCAGAGCAAGATTTGGAAATTTGCTCAAGGACACAAAGCTCTAGAGATCTCGCACTCAATCACTATGTGATACTGCCTCTATTTAAAAAGCAAATGTTGCCAAAAAGAGGTATTAATGACACCAATTTGATCCACTGATTCCTGCAGCACAGTGTTTCACTAGAGGAAGTAGGAGAGTGGAACGCGGGGCTTGGCATCCGGGTGGGTCACGTGACAAGGACTGCTCTCGCGCGCGCCCTCCCTCTCCCCCTCCCTCTCCTTCTCTCAGGCTGAAACTCAACAGCAGTGATGCTTGCGGAATGAACACTGACAGGTTCCCTCTTCCCCTAAGAACAACAATCGCTAGTCTATGGGGAGCTTCAGCTCTCCGCCCAGGGTGTGGATTTTTTTAGCAGGAAGCAAGCCATGTGCATCAATTATCAGAAACTCTTGAATCCACCTGGGTCCCCAAACAAACGCCCCGCTTTCACCCCGGGTGAAATGATACACATAACTTCCAAAGAAAGTCGCATAACCTGCAGCATCCCCAGTGAGTAGACCGTGATACTGGGGACAGTGGATGCAACCCCGCGCTAACGCATTCTAGGGATTTCAATCCCACTAAACATGTTTGCTGGGTATGAAAATAATAAAAAAATACCTGGGAGGAATTAATTCATGAAGAAAACGTGTGCGAGCTATGGCACAAAAAAAAAAAAAAAAAAAAAAAAAAAAAAAAAAAAAAAAAAAAAAAAAAAAAAAAAAAAAAAAAAAAAAAAAAAAAAAAAAAAAAAAAAAAAAAAAAAAAAAAAAAAAAAAAAAAAAAAAAAAAAAAAAAAAAAAAAAAAAAAAAAAAAAAAAAAAAAAAAAAAAAAAAAAAAAAACCAGCTCAAAACTAAGGCGGCAATCCGGGGCGAAATCGGCAAATGCCACCTAAAGAAAGCTCCAGAAAAGCTCTTTCCTGACTGAGCACACTCTTTCCAAGAAGTGAAACCAGAAAGGCCAGGACAAGGTTGCCGTCGCGCGGCAAGGGCAGCCGGCTGCGGGGCGCTGCCTACCTTGAACTCCGCGGAAAGTTGGGGCGTGTATTCCTGCGTCCAGAGCGCGCGCACTAGCGCCGCCAGGTGCTCGGTGACCTCCGCGCGGCCGGGGGCGGCCCGGTAGCGCCCGAGCGCCAGGAACTCCGCCAGCAGGTCGGTGTTGCTGAGACACTGCACCACGGCGTTCATGAAACAGGTGTTGCCGTGGTTCTTCAAACCGAGCGCGCCCGGGGGCCGCGCCCCATCGCCGGCGTGGAGCTGGGGTGGAGATCCCGGCGGGCGGACCTCCTCGGGGCTCCTTGGCGCGGCTGAAGCCGGAGCCGGGGCGCAGGCAAAGCCCCCCTCACCATCGCCATCGCAGTAACGCGGCTGGGGCTGGGGCTCAGACCGGGGTGGCGAATCCTCGGGGCGGGAGCGACTGCCCAGCGCCAGCAGGAAGCGGCTGAGCAGGCGGCGCAGGGAACGGCGGCGGCGGGAGCGGGGCGCGGGCGGCCCCTCTCCTGCCGCGCCCCCGGGGCCCTGCTCCATGGCTCCCGTCGGTGCGCCTCCCCTAGCGCCGGGCCCCAAGCGGACTCGAGGCTAACAGGCCCCTACAGCCCCGAACCGGCAGCCGGGCGCAGGATACCTGAGGGCCAGGTGTGTGCAGACCGGGCGGAGGCGGAGCCAGGGCGGGGCCACCCCGCCCCGCGCGGGAATCCGGCCGCAGGTTCCGCCCCGGGGCAGCGCCGGGCCAGCGCCGGGCCAGCCTCCTCCGCCCCCGCGGCGCGGACGAGTAACGAGACACTGGGAGTCACAGGGTTCACGTCCCTCCCTCCCTCCCCTGTTATCCAACCTCTGCTCCTTTCCCCTCCCGGCCATCCAGCTGTGGGAAAGAGGAATGATAATGTGAATGCGCCTCGTAAATTGCAAAGCCCTGGCTAGTTCTAAGTGTCTTGTCCTTAGGTCCAGGTGAGTACGTTGAAAAGGGAAAAGACTCCTCAAAGGGAGGCCTCTGGCGCGGTGGGAGGCGAGCAGCGGGAACTGTGAAGGGACGGGGAGCGCTTTTGTGCACCGCCGTTTCCTCCGCAGGCTCAGGTGTGTGCGTACACGTGGCGCCACTCCTTCCAGTCTGTCTGCGGACCCGCCACCCTAGGACCGGAATTGGGAGTCGCGTGTTGCCCTGCGTGAAATAACCCGCTGGTTATGGTTTGCCTTTTTTAAACTACAGACTAAGCTAGAATCATTTCCCAAAAACTTAACGAGACTGTCATTTGTTTTAACTGGTGGAGAAACGGACTCGGAGAGGTTAAGACAATATACCCAGGTCACAGAAAAATGGAACTCCGCCTGGGGCTGCGGACTGCCAGCCCCACAGGCGGGCTCTTCCAACCTCTGTGCGGTGCAGTATTTGCTTATCAGGAAGTTCTTTGGGTCTCAAATATGCCACCAACGTGCTCACCTGCTCATTCCTTAATGCATAATCCTTGCTGAATTGTTGCCCAATCAGAATTCAGCGGGCTTTGCCCAGCCCTTGATTGCCTGGGTAACTGCGGGACTCCACTCACTTAATCCTGTAACTGTCAGGTTTATAATTAATCAGGCAAAGTCTCGCAAATGAATTTCTTGTGGATCTAGCTCAAAAAGAGATCAGTCGTATGCATTATTGCATCAACGTCCTGAAATTTTACATATTATTTGATAAGTGATAATCATGTATTAAATATCCTCCTTGATATATCAAAGAGGCAGCAGCAAATCACTGAATGCAAAAAAAAAAAAAAAGGAGCATTGGTTAAGGATAAAGAATATGCTAAGAACAAAAGACTGTACTGTGCATTGAGGCTTCTGTGTTTCCAGAAAATAATGTTTACCCTCTCTGGGAAAGAATTTGGATGATCAGTACACAAGATCCAGTCCCTCGCCCTTCTGATGGTAAACACAGAAAGATTTTATGGCCAACTCCAAAAAAGCACCTATGAAATGTAATCCTTGATAATCACCCCAAGATCCTCAACAACACATTTTCTTGGAGAAAGCCCTGTAATTCACGTTTTACCTCTCTCCATATCAGGAATTTTGCTTTAATACACTATTTCATTTAATTCTCACACTGACCTTTGGAGCAGGATTTTATTGCATTACAAAAGAGAAAACAGTAGCTCAGAATAAAAAGGAAAAAAGAAAAAAGAAACTAAACTAAAAACAAAACAAAAACTACCCAAGATCCAAATTCAAACACAAGTCTTGCCTGTGCAGCTTGCCCAATGAAATGCTGATTAAGAAGGCGAGCCTGCCTCCTTATTTTTAGAGGACTTCAGCAAAGCCATTTGTGGATGTAGCAGAGGAAGGGCTGTGGGTTTTGCAGAGTTCTAGAAAATAGACTATTACAGGAAACCAGCCATTGGAAATTTAATCACAATACAAATCTTTAATTACAGTTTGGAAAAATTATCTTGGACATATTTCCATTTTAATATACAGCTTAAGAATGTCACATTCTATAGAGGAGAGGAGAAACTTAAAGAGGAAATATTTTGAAACTTATAGGTAACACAAAAACACAGATGTGAGAAATCAAAACCAGGGAGATATCTAAGTGCAGTGTCGCCAGAACTGTGTAAGATGCTAAGTCAGATCTCCCAGCTTCAGGTGGTAAATGGGCACTTCCACCGGATGATGGCTCCGTCGGCACTTACGCTGACGATGTACTGATTCCCGGGGCTTATCCGCAGGCGTGTGATGGTGCCACTGTGTCCAACCCCAACGTGAGTCACTTCACCCTCATTATAATCCCAAACTTTGACCATGTGATCATTTCCACCTGATAAAGACATTTATATGGCATGGTTATCCTAGAATACAGAGAAGCAACCCTGATCTCACAGAACTAGGCCATCTTCAACACATTCCCCCTGGGTCAACTTCAAGAAAGAAAACCTGACTTTATAATAACTCTTCCTGGTTATAGAAGTCTAGGTCTGTTGTAGTAAATTTGAGGGGGAAGGGAGGATGCAAAGTGGTGACATCACCCTTGGTCCTACCACCCAGAAATAACCACTAATAGCACGTTGGTTTCGTTCCTTCCAGTCTTTTCTCTGAAGTGTGCAGGTACACATTTACATCTGTGTATGTGGCAGGGGTCACACCATGTCTGGTTTTATATATTGTTTTCCGTAAATGTGTTTATGAAGCTTTAATTCACTTGGGACTTTTAATGTTCTGAAGAATCAAAGAGCCTGGCAGGAAATGATATTGATGTTGTTCCAATAGGCATATTGTGTGGTAAATGCCCCCTGGAAATACTGATTTAAAAGCCTGGTATTTAAGACTTCAGAACAAGGCACAGTGGACAGCCCAGGCCATTTAAAGTCCCATTTCCATCATGAAGGCTCACCACACACACACACACACACACACACACACACACACACACGCCACGGAAGGCTTCCCATTTCTTTGTGCCCCTAAGGCTCCTGGTTTCCTCTCACTAAATAGGACTTTGGCATTTTTATTTTTTCCAACCACGCTGGCTGCAGGGCTACGGCCTGAATCAAACCATGCTGCCCTTTAGACCCTTTTGTGTCCCTTCCAGTCGCTTCCCGCCTGGGAGCTCAATGTTCCTGCCCAAGTCAATCAGGCTTGGTGTTCTTGTCTGACCCCGGGACTGACCTGTGACAAAGTGCACTCCTTCCAGTGAGATATCCATACCATTGATGGACCCAGACAAGGAGCCTTCCAGCTCTCTGATGACTGACCCGTCATATACCTCCCAGTAGACAATCTGGAATTCAGAGAGAAGCCTTAGGCGGAATTCGGCTCAGTGGAATCATCCACATCCATGCTCAGGCTAACAAAAGGTGGTTCTGCTTTCTATAGAAGGATGCCATGTCGGCTGATACTATAAATAGGCTAAAGCAGGGGGTGGAGAAATCACGTTCATATTTTTAGTATCAGTTTTTAAATTTGCATCCTATTTAGAGAGATGTCAATAGGCTGGAAACCCAGATTGCTGCAGAAAAGCTTTTGATCAGACAAAGCAGATTGAGTCTGAACTAAGCTATAAAGGAAAAAGCAACAGCCAGTGCCTGCACTTCCCCTCTTCTGGTCACAGCAGGAGCGGGAGTGACAGGCCTGGGGGAAGAGAAGTGTTTCCTTCCTTCAGCTGGGATGAGGAGCTCAGCCTTTCAGAAAGTCCTGGAGCCCAGACCGGCCTGTGGACTGAAGGGTCCCAGGTTCGATTCGGGTCGGGGGCATGTGCCTTGGTTGTAGGCACATCTCCAGTGTGGGGCGTGCAGGAGGCAGCTGATGATGTCTCTCTGCTGTTGATGTTTCTAGCTCTCTATCACTCTCCCTTCCTCTCTGTAAAAAATCAATAAAATATATTTTTTTAAAAAAAAGAAAGTCCTGGAGAAGGCCAGGCTGTACCCCACCCTTAGTCCCAACTTTCTGTTCTGCCTCATAGCAATTAAGCTTTCCACAGGGTGGGTTTTTAAAGACAAACTGTTACTATTGGCCCCTCCTGGGGAGGGAAACTAGGATAGGGGTGGGATGGGGGGCTTTGGGAGGACAGGGGGGGGGCGGGGAGACAGGAGCTCAAGGAGAGAAATTTTTCTCTAAATGGATGGATTTTATACTTTTTGAACTTTGAAACATAAATGTACAACCTATTCGAAACTCAAATTTCTTTCTAAACAAAGAGCTCTTGACTGGGAATCAGGAGTGTGAACTTCGGCATGCATTTCACTTCTCGGTTTCCTGTTGATGGAAACTTGCTATGTTCCAGTCATTGTGTGGGGAATCTATAATCCTCTGAATCTAGCTAGAAACTGTGTAGGAGAGATATATATGGCCATATAATTTCATCTGATGTTTGATCACTTTAAATAAAGTTCTGCTTTCACAGGCAAAGCATAAAGAACTAGAAAAAAGCACGCCAAGAATCCTTGTTCTCAGGAAGCACACCCATACAAGTCCTTTGTTTTTGGTTACCAGTGTTCTTGGCCAAAGAAGTCTGAGCGGGCCTCTCCTGAGAGTTCCAGCAGGCCTCGGGCTTTCCTGGACACCCCCGACTTGAGACAGGTCTTCCCCGAGATCTGAGCATAGCTGGGTCCTTGGATCACTTGGGCCTCAGCTCAAATGTCACCTCCTTAAGGCGGCCTTCATTGACCCTCTAGCTAAAGCAGCTTTCTTCCTCCTCTATCATAGAACCCGTTCTAATTTCTTTCCCTATAACTTGTTCTGTTTTCTTTTCCTATAACTTGTCCTGTTTTCTTTTTAGCTCTTTCACCATCTCATATCATCCTGTTCACTTATTATTCATTGCTTATTCATATGTTTATTTACATGTATACCGTCCAATTCCATCCCCTCCTGCCCCAAATAAACATATAAAGTAAGTAAGTGGCATGACAGCAAGGACACTGTCATGTCCCCAGCCCTTAGAATAGTTTTGCAGATATAAGATTTAAACATTCTGGTAAATATTCTAATAAGAGAAAAAGACTGTTCATATACTAAAACTAAAATATAGTAGTAAATCTCTCACTGATTTAGAAAGTTAAGGAACCATATATCAAAGCATTTATAGTGACATTGTGGTATGCTCCCTACTATCCACCCCACCCCAGTCCCAAGAGGAAGCCCACATAGACCACAAGTCAAACAGGATATTAGAGGATGGGCAGGCATAAGCCAGTTTGGGCCAATGAGATACAAAGAACTAACAAATCCTGAATGGACCAGGCAGCATTTCTGGGGTTTTTATAAAAAAGTATCTTTGACAGTAGTCCCCAATGACCTGGGCAATTTAAATAGGTAAAAGCCCCACTCCTGGAGTCCAATTCAGGTGATGTGGGATGGGAGAGGCACTTTTAGTATTGTTACCCCTACAATCTTGTTATACATTTACCTCACCAACTTTCTCTGTGGCTAGGAAAAGATAAACATGCAACCCCCTCTTCATTGATCTCAGGGTCTGAATTAAAAGAATCAAAATCCATGCATTGGATGCACAGATCTGATCAGATCTGATTTGGCCTGCAGGGCGGATGGCATCCCAGCATCTTTGCCCTTCCATGTCTCTCTCTACTGAAGCCTCTTACTTCTCCAAGGAGAAATGTCCCTCCAAAAATAATCTTCACCCGAGGACATGTACTCTCCAACTTAAAAGATTTTTAATATATTGATGAAGCAGAGCAATGAGAGGAGATGAGGAGCTCTAGTGTCATTCCACTTGAACTTGGTCAAAGTGACAACTGGTTTGGGCACAGCAATTCCTTTCTGGCCTCAGAAACTTCCTAATAATAAAAACACATATATATGGAGTATCCCTTCCGGCACAGGCACCCTGCTATTAGCTTTATATGCGAGCTTGGCTTTAATCTTCACAGAAGCTCTATGAGGTTGTGGCCCCATCATTTCCATTTTACAGATGAGGAAGTGATAGTACAAAAGACAACATAGCACTTCCTAAGTGACACTCTTAATCAACAGCAAAGACCATCATTTGCACTGGTATGTCCGGAGCCTACACCCTCAGCCACAACACTTTGCTATTCTCTTGTACCAGAAAGATCTCAACCCCTACCAGGAGTGCTTACCTTCCTGTCTGTCCCACTGGTGATGAGCTGGAACTCTTCAGGGTGGTAACAAACGCACTTGAATAAGGTATTGGCCAGGATCATCTGATTCCTCCTAAGGTGTCTGAAAAATAGATTCAAAAGCTGTAAAACTCGACTTTCTCTTCCCTGGAAAACTTATTTACTGTTCAAACCGGATTTGGTGCAAGCTTAGATTAGGATTGGTTCCTTCATTCCAAACAGATATCCTCTGACTCTGCTCACTCCACTTCCACATTTTCCCACTGCACCAATGGGGAGTCAGAGAAGAAATAAATGGCTTCTGATCGCTCTACTGCTACCTTAAGTAAGATGTCTATACTTCATTTGAATCTTCATTCAAGGTCAACAAAATGATGGCATTGTTAGGTGTGTAAGTGCCACTCAGTCCTCTCCATCACAGGTACCTACACAAGGTCCCAAATGATGCAAGTGCCATCCGTGCTGGCTGTGATACACTCCTCGTCATTCCTCTTCACCCGAATGCAGGACACGGAGGACTTGTGCTCCTTCAGGGCCTCCTCCAGCTTTTGGGTTTGGCAGCCTATCTGCCACACCCTCACCTGGAAGTCACAAAGCACAGGCTCTCAATACGCACCCGGACTTTCGAAGGGATAAAATAAATCCTAAGAACTTGCCCATCTCTGCTCTGTTTGTCTTCTCCTCCCCTCAGTTGAGTGGGGTGGGAGTATGGAGTTGTAGGCCGAGAATATTCTTCCATGGAGCCAGGAAAATGTTCCCAATGAGCTTGCACCTACTTCTACTTTCAGGGATGAGAAATTTACTCAATTCCTGCTACTAAAAACAATAATGCAAGGGCTGCTGCAAACCCAAGGGAGAGAATATAGCTATTCATTTCTTCTGAGCATTGCTCTCAAATGTCTGGTGTCAGGAAATCTCATGGGTACTCAGAGCCATATTTAAATTTTCACATCAGCTGCTCAATTTTAATCATTTAAAAATCCATGAGTCTCCATTCCATCAAGGCCAATACCCACTTTAAAAAGAATTTTTATTTTAGAGAGAAAAGAAGGGAGAGGAAGAGAGAGAGAGAAATATTGATGGGAGAGAGAAACATTGATTGGCTGCCTCCTGCACACTCCCTATTGGGGAGGTTGAGCCTGCAACCCAGCCATGTGACCTGACTAGGAATCAAACCAGTGACCTCTTGGTGCTTTGCTGCATGGGTCTATGCCCAACCACTGGGCTCCACTTTTTATTAAAAAAATATACATACTTTATTAAATACGTATTTGCTATCCTGAAGTGAAATACATAGGTAATACAACTACCTACGTACAAATTTTCAAAATAGTTCATATGAGGCCCTAACTGTAATAAAAAAGCAAAGTGACTTAGTTATTATTGTATGTCCAGTAATGGGTAAGTGCTCTGTTACAATGGTACCTGAAAACATAATAATATAGTCAGATGTTTATATCTACTAAGTAAGCCAGTGGTTGGCAAACTCATTAGTCAACAGAGCCAAATATCAACAGAACAACTATTGAAAATTCTTCTGAGAGCCGAAAACTGACTTCTGCGCATGGGCCATGAAGTTTTAATTGCACTGTACATGCGCACCCACACGTGGTATTTTGTGGAAGATCCACACTCAAGAGGCAAAAGAGCAGCATGTGGCTTGCGAGCCACAGTTTGCTGACCACGGGTCTAGGTGGACATGACTAAAAGCTGATGTTAGGATAAATAAGTTATTTGTACCTGATGAGAGGAAAGTAACCTAAATGAAGAAAAATATTCTAAACAACTTTCTTAGTAAAGAAAATTAGGAAGCATCAGGTATCCCAAATGAGCTGAGTCATATGTTTTTTTACAGCGTCCAAGTAACAGCCCGAGGTTGAAATATGGGATGGGATAATGACTTTTGCCAAAAAAAAAACAAATCTCCAATCTTGAAATCCCACTCGTGCGGAGGTATGCATGTGGTCTCTTTCTATGCTGTGGGTCCTGACCAAACAGCACTGGGACCAGAACTTTGGAGGTACTGGCATCAGCCCTTGAGTTGTGGGATTGCAGGGGTAGTTTGGGTATGCTTGGGGGAAGGGGATAAAGTGGTGGGATTGGGATCTTCACAACTCAGACAATGGCTATTTACCAGTGAAAATGGAAGTGCTGAAGTATTTTAGCAACTGCTGCATTCATGCCAATGCACACTTGCTGGCCAGCAGCCCTGGTCTGTGGTACTTCCCAAGACCTTGAAGACTGTTTTTTGGAAGGTAAGTTCTGAAATAGCTGTGGGGGATGGCAGGAAAAGTTGACATTGTCAGAAGATTGCTGAGCAGGGCAGTAACTGGAATGTGTCATTTCCTCCTGCAGCTCTCAACTCAGGTTCAGGCACCTTGAATGTAGATGGTCTGGTCCAAGCCAAGTCTGGGCTTCAGCCAGGCAGATGCCACAAATGGCTGAGGGTGTCAGCAACAGAGTGCGAGGGGAGTCAAGCCATGAGGCAGGTGACAGGCAGAGCCCAGAAATAGTCTAGGGATGGGTGTGTCCCTAGAGCACCTGAAGAGTAGCTGGTGCCTGTGGAGGTGTGCTCTGGATGAATATGCACACCAGAATTTGAATACTTAGTTTAAATAGAGTGTGAAATAGCTCACTGACAGGAGCACTGTTATCTTCACATTACCACAGGAAATGAAGCACTGAGAGGTTAAAGAACTTCCCCCAGTTCTCACCCCTGGGATGGGGTGGAAGTGAAATCTGAGCACAGGCAGCATGACACCAGCATCTAAGCGCTCAGCCACTCATCTGTTTGGCCCAAACTCTACTAAAGGCTACATCTCATGCAGTGTCTTTCTTCTCCCTGATGCCATTCCTTTGATAGCATGGAGAAAAAGAAGGCAAAGAAAATGTCCCATGTCAAAAAAGGGAAAGCTGTGGGATAAGAAAACAGCTGGGGAGTAAGGGAGGGAGACACTGAGATGAATGTCTGAGTGAGAGATGCTATAGGCTCATCAAAATGATGGAAAGAAGAAGTCAAGTGTAGTCATTTCAAAATAATGGTTAAAACGTTTGGGCAGTTTAAAGAATTAATTCTAAAATCTCCTTTAGAAGATAAGATAAAGCCCTAAGTGGCTCAGCTAGTGAGAGAGTCTTCCTGTACACCAAAAGTTTGCAGGTTCCATTCCCAGTCAGGGCACATACCTAGGTTGCTATTCCATCCCAAGTTGGGGTGCAAACAGGAGGCAACCGATGGATCTTTTTCTCTAACATCAATATCTCTCTCCTGCTCTCTTCATATCTCTCTCTCTCTCTCTCTCTCTCTCATCAGTGAACAGACCTTCAGGTGAGGATAAAATAAAGATAAATAATACGTACATAAAAGATAAGATAAAGACAATTTATGTAATTGTGGTCTTTGAAGGGAGGGAAAAAATGTGTATCCAAAAACTCAGGCAAAACACAACTTGGATTCATAGCTCAATTGCATAAAAACACTTTCATGTCTGTAGGTTAAATGTTCTTTCTGAGAACAAATGTATTTTTATAAGGATTTATATTATTTGAATTTGAATTTATGGTGTAGTTTAAGGTTTCATCAAAATTTTAATTTAATCCTGCCTAACTCGTAGAGCAGGTTAAAAAAAAATCAAATAATAAGGCAGTCACACTAAATTGAGGGCTATTTTTAAAAAGACTCTACCTCTCCTTCCCCACCACCACTGATGATCCTTTTACAGTCACTGGTGGTAGTGATGGCTGTCACGCCGATCCTGTGGGCATTGTTAATGGCATACATCAAGCGGCCTGTCTCTGGGGCGAAGGCTCGGATTTTACCGTCATCCCAGGCTGGCATCAAAGGAAAACAAAAGGCAGTCAAGATCAGTATATCATTCTCTCTGCAGACTGTGGCTCTCCTAAATCTTAAGGTTAACTCAGGATTGGGGAGCAGTAGTGGTGATGGAGGAAAGAGGCCAGTCCTCCACCAATTGCTAGGAATCCTATCACCTTTTCCCCTGACTCCCCAGACTGGTTACACCTGGCTGAGGGAAATGAGTGGCCTTAGTTGAATCTGCCTCTATGTATACCCTACTTCAATGGAGAGAGGTTGGAATGGGGAGGAAGGAGGAAGACCAGCTCCCGCTCTCCCATGAGCTGCAAAACCAGTACATTCAGCTAGCTGTTGGATACAGCACCTGGGTTGCATAATTTACCATCCTCAAATAAATGTTGGCTTCTCAACCCTCCCACATCTTTAAACCCCAATGCTCTTTCCTCGACTCCCACTATCTTCCCCATCTCAATAAGTCTTGCCACCCAAGAACTCAAGCCAAGAACTTCCGAGTCATTCTTGATTTCTCCCTATTCTGTCCACCCAACATCTAACTCATTGGCAAGTCCCATCAGCTCTACAGTTAAACACTCTGAATCTGAACTCATCCACTGGGACCACCTATATCTAAGCCATCAGCACCTCTTTTCTGGGTTACATTACACTCCAAGCTAACAACATTCAGGTCATCATCACCTCCTCTTTCTCTTATATTCCACATTAATTTGCCAAGCGATTACCTCTTCAGATGTACTCTGAATGTTGTTAGCTTGGAGTGTAATGTAAGCCAGGAACTCCTGGTGGCCTCTATGTGGAGAAAGAACATGCCCAAGGAAGAGGCCAACATGGAGGCAACTGAGCCAAGAAAAGAGGAATGAGATGGGTTTCTAATGTCACTACATGACTAGCTACACCTAAAGACCCACTTGACTCTTCACTGATATCAACCACTGAGTCTACTTTTGATATGGATTTGATATGGATTGTAATAATAAGATACTATTATTTGGTAGGAAAATACAGTGGTGCCCCGATATACGAGTGCCCTAACATACGAGATTTTTGAGATACGAGCCGTCAAGTGAGTGATTTTTGCTTTGAAATACAAGCAACATTTGAGATAGGAGTAATCGTGCAGATCAGCCGGCTGCACACGATCCACCAGTTTACCGAGACTCGAACATCTCATAGTTTCCCAATCAAGGTTAGGGAACGAATTAAACTCGTATCTCAAGGTACCACTGTATTATTTTTAGAGATGGATACTGAAATATTTATAAATGAAATATTGTTATCCCTATAATATATGTTAAAATATTTTGGCATAAAATTACCAAATTAAAAATAAATTTTCTTTGGGATATAAATTAAAGGATTTTATGCTTTGAACAAGTGCCTTGCACTCACTAAGGGCTCAAATCCATTCTGTAATCAAATTGCTAAATTTCCCTGCTAATGCGAAAGCTACATGCTATGTGTAGCAATTTGGGAGAAGACAGATTTGGTGCTTCATAGGTCAGAAAGTCTGCCAGCTGGAAGGGAATGCCAAAGAGAGGCTAGATTAGAAGCAAGGAGGGGTGGGTAGGCAGCGGGAGGCTGTTTCAGGTTGTGCACACGTACAGACTAGTATATGATGAGAATGACAAGATCCAGAGCCACAGCCAGAGCTAGATGCCACATTTTAATATGTTGACATTACCAGAAATGAGGCTCTTGCCATCTCTCATGAAATCAATGCTGTGGCAGGTCATGTTGGGTACGGTGATCCGCAGCAGTTCCCTGTTGGACAGTGTGTGCCACACTCTGATGTCTTCCTTGGCACAGGTGGCAAATAGTTCAGCAGTGCCACTGAAAAGAAACCACCAAGAGACTATGAAATTCAGCCATAACAGATGCACAGTGTTTCTTAGATGTATGTTTGGCACTAAAATGTGTTTCATAGGATAGCAGAAAGGATGCCTTTTAAGCACCAGTTATCTCAAGGCCTGATGGTCTTACAGGTTTCTTATGTAAAACTAGAGGCCTGTTGTACAAATTCATGCATGGGTAGGGTCCAGCCCACCCTGATCAGGGGCGGGGCTGGCTGGGGTAAGGAGCCATGGGTAGTTGATTGGCCGGCCAGCCTCATCCCCTGGTCAAAAACTCTTGGTCAAGGGGACAATTTGCATATTAGCTTTTTATTACAGAGGATGGCATCTGATGCCCACAAATCATCTGTGAATGATCTTCTGTAGTCCTTTCCCTCAAGGAAGGGTTAGGACAAGGAAAATGTCAATAAAAAAGTCTTTTGATGTCCTGGTAGACTGGAGGTTAGTAGGTAACATTTCTTGAAATAGAATACATCAAAAATATTTATATTAAAAGAGACTAAATAAAACATATCCTATAAAGTAAATAATCATTAAAATTTCAAAGAAGAAAATGAAAAGGGTGCTAGAATTCATATTTGCAAATAATTCAAAACACTTTTTTCTTAGTTATGAGGAAATATAAGATTGTGAACAAGGAAGAGAATCTCAGAGTAATTGGTCCATTAGATTTGTGTATTTTTTAAAGGACAACTTATAAATAGATTAAAAATACCAATATGTAAAAAAGTGCAGATTCTTCCAATTTGGCTATGAAAAAGGAGTCAGAATGGGGCACAAAAGAGAAAAAAATCATAACCTATTATGACTTATTTAACTTTATTAATACACTTTAATAGATATTAAATATCTATTAAATATATATATTAAAGATAGATATTATTATATCTATTAAAGATAGATATTAAAGTGTATTAATAAAGTTAAATATCTTTGCATACTACACCAAGTCTTCATATTCTTATTGTTTTTAGGGCTGAAAATATTTTCCTCTTCTACTTACAATGGAAAGACAATATCCTCTACAGCTTCAAAGTGACAAGTGGCAATGAGAGTCTCTTTGAAATCTGTGAAGTTGACACGATAAATGTATGATTCTTCTGTTCCTACAAAAAACTGGTGTCCTTCCCCTCGGAGTGTGATAGAGGTGATACAACCTTGTAACTGGATTTTCCTTTGAGGAGAAGCAAAAAGGTAAAGCAGAGTCACTTAACAATAATTTATTTACCATCTGAAGCATTACAGAGGACACAAACCAAGCACATGACCTGGGAAATGACTTCAAGGAGGTGACACATTTAGAAAGGCAGGAAGTATAATATTGGGTACCCAGGGTTAAGCAGATGTTACAACAGGAAATCATCAATTGGATATAGTTTGAAATGGGTTGTGCAATGTGGTAAGAGTTGAATAGAGGGGATGTTCCAGACACATGTAGGCACAAATGACCATGGCAGTTAAATACTTCATGAATCCATTTTTCAGAAATGATCCTAAAATCTGGAGGGCAGAAGGGACCCTTATGTCAAAGGATGTTATTATAAAGAATGAAAAATTGGAAGCAATCTAAATAACTAATTATTATGGAGTAGTTAGATGACCTATGAGATAGCATCTTTAAAGAATATTGCCTAGTCATTAAAATCATGTATAAAAGATTATGGAGTTTATGTATATAAATTATCAAAAAAAATTTAAAGATTATATAGTAACACTAGAAGCTCGGTGCATGAAAATTCATGAATTGGAAGGGAGGGTCCCTCAGCCTGGTCTTCCCCCTCTCACAGTCTAGGAGCCTTCATGGACAGGAGGCGACCCAGCAATTGGGGGAAGGCAAGACCCCATCACACCTCTGCTGCTGCCACTGCTGGCAGCACAAGCCTCAGCTGGCCCTGGTTACCTGAGACTTGGATGGCCCTGGGTGGCTGGGCAGCCAACATCCAGGCCTTGCTGTGCCTTGGGCTGGCCCTAGGCAGCTAGGGGGCTGAGGGGACTGCAGGACTCTAGAGGCAGGTGCATAGAGTTGCTGGACCTGCCTGGGGGCAGTCCGGGCTGTGCCACATGCCTACACCTCAGTAGGGCTAAGGAGACTGGGCACTGCCATCTTGTGGCTGTGGGCGCCACCATCTTAGAAGGTGTGTTAGTCAATTAGCATATTCCCTCCTTATTGGCTGTGGGTGCCACCATCTTTGTGAGGGTGTGACAGTCAATTAGCATTTTTCCTCTTTATTAGATAGGATTAATAAAGATTTTTACTGTTTTTTATACTGTTTTCATTAAGTAAAATATCAGAATATAAAATTTTATATACCAAATAAACACAATGATTTTAAAAATTATATGAATAACACAGATAAGAAGTAAAATGCTAATCATGGCATCTGGGTTCCCTTGAGGATAAGGTGAAGCCCAGGCTACAGGGCCAAGGCCAAAGGTCTGTTTTAGCACACTGCTCATCCCATGACTTCTTGTGTGAGCATGTTCTCAAACCCAAGGAGGCAGAAATCATGGCATACAGTTGGAGCCTATGCTTCGCACAGGGTTATTTGGGGGACAGTTAGAGAACCAACCTTGTAGTAATTGCTCGGAGTCTACATATAATGGGAACATTTGTGCATTAAAAGTAAGAGGTTAAATAATTAGGAGGTTAATTTTCTATTTTCACTTCATGTATCCAGAATCCACCCAACATGGTTCTTAAGTTGCCTCCCTTTCTTTTTCCCTTCATAAAAATACATAACTGGTCCAAATACAGTCTCAATAAAACCTGTGCTGAGCTCTGGATTTCAAATTGTAACCTGTTCCTGCCTCCCCTTAAGCTCTAATCCCCCTAACCTTACATCCTCCCCTATTTATATCCAATGTTCTCATCCCCCTTCAGTATCATATACACTGTACTTGTATATCATAGTCGTCTTTTCCCTCCTGCTAGAATGTAAGCTCCACACAGGCAGGGTTTTTTTTCTTCTTCTTCATTTACTTTGTTCATTGGTACATATTCATAGTACAGATTTATGCCAACTAAAACAATTGATGTTCATTTCTACAATGTGTAAGGAACTATCCCTGACTCCCATGAAGTTATCAAGGAGCATGTCTGGGGTTCTGGCTTTTGTTGAAGCTAATTTAAATTCTGCCTCTGCTCCTCTGACGTTGTCATTCCAACAAGATCACACCCCTCTCTGAGGAGAAACTAAGATGGTGGCATCGGTAAACACATAAACTGAAACAATTTCAACATTACAACTAACAGACAAAACGGACATTATCCAGAACCACAGAAAGGCTGGCTGAGTGGAAATTCTACAACTAGAAAGAAAGAGAAAAGCACACTGTGACTCAGAGGAGCTGCAGGAGGCAGAGATACTGAGACGCGCGCACAGAGAGATCTGGTAACTGAGTGCACAGTTGGCTTTTTCAAGTGGGAGGGAGACAAAAGCTCCCAATGGCTCTGAACTCCAATTCTGGCAAGATTCTGGGGACCCGAGCTCATTCAGGGTGGCTTTCTCTCAGAGGTGCTTGCAGTGATTACCATAGGACACTGAGACACAGGGGCCTATTAGTGTAGGGCTGATGGGGAACCAATGTTGTGTGCTCTGCCCTGAGACTCCACCCCATCCAAGCTGAGCACAGAGGCTTTTGCAAGTCTTGTATCATAAGGGTGTCTCCAGCACAGAAGTTCTCCCAGCATAGATAAAGCTGATCCTCACAGCCAATTGACCTGGAGATCAATTCCCCCAGTGATACTAACAACAATCAAGGCTTAACTACAACAAGACTGTGCACATAGCCCACAAAGGGGTGCACCAAGGGTGTCAACCTCAGGTAACTGGGGAAGCTGAGCCATTGGGCCCTATAGGACACCTAGCACACAAAACCTCTCTATCAACTCAGGGAAGCAGTCAAAATGTGGAAACAAAGAAACAGATCACAATGAAAAAAAGGGAGGAAAGCAAATGACTTCAAAACCACGTTCATAAGGTTTTTCAAGAATTTCCTAGAAAAGAAGGATAAATTTAGCAAAACCCAAGAGGAGATGAAAAAGGACCAACTAAAAATTAAGCATACATTGACTGAAATAAAAAATATCATACAGAGATCTAACAGCAGACTAGAGGATTGCAAGAATCAAGTCAAAGATTTGAAATACAAAGAAGCAAAAAACACTCAACCTGAAAAGCAAAAAGAAAAAAGAATCCAAAAATGTGAAGATAGTGTAAGGAGCCTCTGGGACAGTTCAAGCGTACCAATATCAGAATTATAGGGGAGTGCTCAACTAATATTTGACAAAGGAGGCATGAACACTCAATGGAGCCAAGATAGCCTCTTCAATAAATGGTGTTGGGAAAATTGGACAGACACATGCAAAAAAATGAAACTGGACCACCAACTTACACCAAATACAAAAATAAACTCCAAATGGATACAGGACTTAAACGTTAGAAGGGAAACCATAAAAATACTAGA
>PVJN01036596.1:0-21416 GCA_004026805.1 Lasiurus borealis | reverse complement strand
TTCTCAATGACCGCTGCCGCTGGCAGAGGGATCAAAGTTGTTATTAAACACAAATGCAGTCCCCAGCCCTTGCGGGAGGTGTGCGCCGCTGTGCTCTCTCCCTGGAAGTGAAGCCTCGATGCTTTTTCATTTTCTTTCCCCACTTCTCACACTTTTAAATAAGTTCCACGGGGTCTGTCCAACCTGGGAACTGGAACCCAACTTTCTTTGCAAGTGTGTGCCTGAGTGTCAGGAATGCTTAGGGACACAAAGGCCCCCCAGTAGCAAGGCAGGCTTTCGGAGAAGTGCTCCGGAAATGAGCAGATGGTAGGGGATCTGGCTGTAGCCTGCAGAGTCCAGTGCTATGGGGCAAGTAGGTCTCCACCAGTATCTCAGCCACTCAGAGCCTGCCTTCCTGGGAGTAACAGAGCAGAAAGGCCTCATGGGAAGTCATATACATTCGGGTTCAAAGCCCAGTTTTGCTACTTTCTACTGTGTGACACTGAGCAAGTTACTCTCTCTTAGTCCCACTGAGAATGTCTGAATGTGTGGGGCGGCTTCCTCGGTCTGCAAGCTCATCACCTACAGACCTGAAGATGTAGCTTAGAAGTCATGCCTTCCAGATCCAAGAATTGTACAGCTGATGAAAATTATCTGTGAAAGATGGAAGAGGGGCAGGACACATCATGGTGGTCTCTGCAAGAATAATCTCTCAGGGCCTAAAATTTCACAGCTTCATTCAAGGTCTTAGGTCCTCTGGCTTGCCACTGACAACATTTCAGCCTCTAAGAGGTATCCTCATGTGTGGTGCCTCAGATGACCCAGGACTTGGAACTAAAAAAAAAATGTCCAGAAACCCTCTTAGTTGGGTAATGGTGGCACTGGGAACTCCAACACGATTTCTGAAAGCCAGGGCCCAGGTCTTCAAAGGAGTTCCTAGAACATTTATTTCCAAGGTAGAAAGAACTTGAATAGATTTTCCATCAGATGAGGATACATTCTCATGGTTCTTTCAGAAATACCAGAGATGGGAGATCTTGCCAAGACACCTATCTCTTTGCCTTTCATCTTATATAAGAGGTTATTTTTGAGCTTATTTTCTTGGTTGCTGGGTTAGTTCATTGAAACAAAGGAGGAAGAAAGGTCCCCACTGGAATGACTTTGGAAAGCAGACCATGTGAAGTTTCAGCAGGCCCGTGTCTCATTGCAAAAGGGAAACATGTGTCCTTAATGGAACAACACAAATTTTGACCAAATAAATTATTTTCTTTCAGTTCAAAATAAGTAATGGTCTTCACGAAGGAGAACTTGCCCTCCTTCCAAATGTGTTGAAGGAGAATGGTATGTGCTGTGGATGCAGAATTACAAGAACATCATGTTAATCTGTTAGGGTGGCATCACCCCGCAATGAGAAGGCAGACATATGATGGGGGTGGCTCACAGAGCAGTGCCTGGGCACAGCTGTGTGGATGTCATACTCGGGGGCCAGACAGGAGCCTGCAGTGGCCAGCCAGGGCTGCCCAAACTTCATTATGTGGGGAAAATGCACCCAGTGGCAAGATGCAAAACATCTGAGAATTGGCGAGAAAAGTTCATTTGGAGTGACAGGAACTTGATTAGTTTGAAGCCTGGCATGTTGCTACGGCCTCTGACTGAGTCTTCAGAATATTAACGAATAGATGGAGTAACAGAAGCAGCATAGGAGACACACCTGGTGATACTGTGCATCCTTCTGACTGACAACAGTAACCACAATGGCAACAAGACCAAGAGTCACCATGACGCCAAAAAAGGCTGATGTTACTGAGGTGTCATCATGCGCCAGGCACTGAGGTTTACATGCATTATCCGATGTATTCCTCACAACAGTCCTCCCAAGTAGTCATCCTGTGTTCTTATTTCCAGTTTGCTGATGCAAACCCCATTGGCACAGAGAGGGAACATAATTATCCAAAGGCACACAGCCCGAGGTTTATATCACATAGGAAGTTGCATTTCCACAGCCTAGTCAAGCTTGACCATCCTTGTTGTATGCCTACATCCGGACCTTCGATGAAAGTGCTCTCAGTTCTAACTGCCTCTTTCTGTCCATCTCCAGATTTAATGAGGCCTGGCTGGATTGTCACTGGCAGGCAGGAAGGGGTTAGATACTAGTCTGGGGCTGACCTGAGGGCTGGGCATATGTGGGACATCTGATCTAAGAGTAAGAGCTGACATCTGACTGAGTCTTCAGAATATTAGTGAACTAGAGGCTTGATGCATGAAATTCGTGCAGGGGGAGTCCTCTCATCCCAGCCTGCACCCTCTCCAATCTGGACCCCTTAGGGGATGTTCAACTGCCAGTTTAGGCCTGATCCCTGAGATCACAATCTCTCTCACAATCCTGGACTTCTGGCTCCTAATTGCTCATATGCCTGCCTGTCTGGTCGCCCCTAACTGCCCCGTCCCCTCCCCACCCTGCACTGACCTGATTGCCCCTCACTGCCTCTACGTGCCAGCCTGATCACTCCTAATGCCTCTTTTGCTGGCCTGGTCACCCTTAACTGCCCCCCTGCTGCCAGCCAGATGGCTCCTAACTGCCTCCCCCAGCCAGCCTGGTCACCTCAACTGTGCCTCCACCAGCCTAGTCACCCCTCATTGCCTCCTCCCTGCTGGCCTAATTGTCCCCAACTGTCCCCCCACCTCTGCTTGCCTGGTCACTTCTTACTGCTCCCCCTGCTGGCCTGGTTGCCCCCAACTTCTCACCCCACTTACCAGCTTGGTTGTCCCTCACAGTCATGTGCTCACCCCCCTCCACCCCCTGCCCACCCCATGCAGCCTGCTGTTCAATCATTTGGTTGTCCCTTACTAACCTTCCTGCCAGTGTGGTCATAGGCAGCCATCTTGTGAAGATGTGAAAGTCAATTTGCATATCACCTCTTTATTATATAGGATAGACCACCCCTGTTGTACATGCTAGAGACCTCCTGCTTATGTCACAGGGCTGAGGACTGGGTAGGTAGATAAAACACCACTTTGAGACTTGGAGCTTCTGTGAGTAGATGAAGAGATTTTGCAGGACTGACTCTGAAGAAGGCCATTTACTAAATCAGTTTCTAGTGATTTAGCATCATTATATCTCAAAAAGTGCATAGTTGGCCACAAATGGACTCCATTAATGTTTACCTCCTGTCAGGTACAGAAGCCAGCAGCAGGGAATAGGCCAGGGAGTCAGAGCCAAAAGTGCTGGGATAGGTTTCTGGCCTCAGCACTGACTAGCAGTGTGACCCTGGGGAAATGACTCAACCTACCCATTTTTATCCTAAGTTTTCTCACTGTGAAAACCCCATCACATTGGGCTGTTGTGATAATTAAAATGTGCAAATGTGTACAAAGGATCAAGTGCCTGTAGACAAATACTATGAAAGTATGCATAAATCACCTTCCTCTGATTCCTCTTCTTCACTCTCTAGACAGAAAAATAAACCAGTAAAATTTAAAGCTACTTCCTAAAAATAAAACTCCTATTCATCCTTCAAATCTCAGATCAGTAGATACTTCTTTCAGCAAATCTTCCCTGAGCCTCCAGGACAGAGATAGCACCACCTTCGAGTTACCTGGAGACTTGGTACTTGCTTCTATACTGCATGTTGTCATTGTACTAAGATGTTATAATTTCCTCTTTTTATGGTTATCTTTCCCAGTAGACAATGAATTCCCTAGTGGGAGCCTGGCACATAAAAGTCAGCTATCCACACATGAGGAGCTATACTTTTAGTCAGTAACCCCTGAGTACATGTCCAGCCAGCATTGTCTACTGGGAAACTCAGAGGGCCCTCCACCCCAAACCTGATAATCCATTTGATCTGTTCACCAGAAAAGTCCTGTGCCATTAGCCCTCTTTCCTGAAAAGCAATTCTTCAGGGCCCTCAGGAAAAACTTGGAGGTTGTGTTTGTGTGTATGCACGCACATCTGTGACCATGTGTGTGCCCGTGTGTGCATGCAGATGCATTTGTAAGTGAATGGGAAAAAACTGGAGCCTTATTTTTGGCATTGGAGTTCTTGGGATTTTAAGAAGGACTTTGCTCCTTTCGATGACTGCACCCAATATGATAAAAACATAACACAATGCCAAGTTTTGCTACAGGCCAGCATTTTTATTATCCCAGCCCTCCTGGAGTCAGGAGCTGCCCCTTGTCAGGAAGAACATAGAAGATACTGGAAAGATACTGCAATCACAGTGTCAGTTTAAGTTCAGTTCTGGGCTCTGGGGCAAGTGTACTCATCCACAGAATGCACTGGTGGGGGGCACCATGCAGGCTTGCAATAGGGATGAGCGAGGCCTGTATGATCATCTCAGAAGAGGAGAAAGAAAAAAAAATCAGCAATGTTTCCCAGCAATGCCATGGTTGCTGCCAGATCCCAGGCCTCATCACCTCTTACTTGGAATATCACAACCCTGCCACAGTCTACTCCTCATGCACTATGGAAAGCTGGCCTGCTCCTGCCCTGCTGTGAGACATCCCAGGCTCTGACTGCCTCTAAGATAGGGTTCAGACTCTTTCCTAGAGGTTAAGGCCCCTCTTATTCCCTCTGGGATCTGCCTTTCCATCCTCATTCCCCCTCTGCAACTGTTCAGGGGCCTTCACTTGAATTTGCATGCATTCTCCGGGCTTTTGAGAACCCTGATTTCTCTGCCCCAGAGAATTGGCCCTGCCTTCTCCACCTCTCAAAATCACACCAGACATTCACGGCCTCCCAAAGGGGCCTTTTTTCCACTCTTGAAATATTTCTGGACTCTCATGACCCCAGACAGAACCACTGTCTCCTTCCTCAGAACCCTAAAGCATGGCCTTTGTCCCGCTCTTGTTTTCAATGTTGGTTATGGACACCCATGCCTTGTTCAGCCTTTGAGGACGGATGTAGCACTCACATTTCCTGCAATATCCCTACCCCTAGCAGTGCCAGATAAGTAGGGTTGAACTTGATCGAATTCCTTGCCCAATATCTGGTCTGCAGGGAGCGCAAGGGCAGTGTGGCTGGCTCCAGGCCCTGGAGAGAATCTCCCAGAGGCATTCTCTCTAATACCACCACTCCCTTCCCCCAGCTTCTAAGGATGCTCAGCCTTCGCCCTTCAATTGGGCTCAGAGACAAATACATCTCCTGGAATGTTTTAGCTTCTATTATCAGGATGAGCTGGGGCATTGACAGTTCTCTGGTCCACAGGCCCAAGTGCCCTGGAAGGTCACAGGCTTTATCTTGTTTATGTCTGTGACTTTCCTGAGGCTCCTCGCTTCTTGGCAGTGTCACAGAGCAGGCCCGTTGCCTGGGATGTGTCTGGAAAGTGGCCCAGCTCTCTCCTTCAGGGGCAGGGAAGAGGAGCCAGCCATTGATGGTGGTGGGAATTTTAGCCTAGTCCATGGTCAGTCTGTTTTCTAACTTTGAAAGCTGGATCTGAAGCTGGGGTTGAACGTGGGTACCAGGCATAACACTGAGGCTGAGATGGAAGGGCCAGGTACTAAGCCACCACCCACCTTGTTCCTTCTTTGATCACTTGTAATGCCTAGCTCCTAAAAATGTGCATATCTGGTAGGAGTAGGAAGGGAAGGGGAGAAAAGGAAAAAGAAAACTAAGATTGAGTCTGAAAACAGCAAGTACAAAGGCCCTGAGGTAGAACCATACATACTTCTGTGGTCTAGGGACTCAATCCACTGTGCAGCTGCAGTGGATTGAGTAAGAGAAGAGTGTTAGGGACAGGAAAGTAGGAAAAGGTAGGTAAGCTTGTGTACCCTATGGTCAAGATTGGGACTTTTACTTTGAGTGGGCAAATCCATGATCTGATTGACTTTACTAAAAGATCACTCTGGCTGATTCGGGAATCACAGTTTCCCCCCTTCCCCTAAAGTGGGGTCCTGTCTTTTTTCACTAGTCTCTAGCATCTAGCATGGTGCCTGTCATAGTAAGCACTCAATAAATATTTCCTGAATGTCTTGGCCAGAATTCAGGCCCTAACTTTTACTTAGTTTCTTTTGTGAATTTTGAGGGCCCTGTAACTGTCATCCAGACGGCCACTTGGTCTCAGTACCTTGCTAGGTGTTTCTTCCGTTGTGGGCCGTGTTCTCCAGATGTTAGAGTGGGTAGCAACTGACATATGGTACCCGCTACAACTGGCAAAAGCACAGCTGGATGCAATGCTGTGCACATCTGGTATCCACATGTCTGACTGTGGACTTGATAGTGAGCCAGCTACCTGTGAACATATTACAGGCAAGTGGGAGAAATACGAGTTCCTGAGTGCTAGGAATCGATGGTGAGTGCTAGTGCCTTTTGGGATGGCCTGTGGCCATTTTCCCAGTGTGACCCGAATGCCTATGTCATGACCAATAAATAAGGCTCCAAGACCAGGGCTCCTTTGGTCCCCCAAACACAAGCTCAAGCTTACACAGGTGGCAGGATCCTTGGTGCCAATTTTCCTCAACCTCAATTGCCTCATCTGTAAAATGGGAGATACCTGAGCTGGAAAAATAACTTAAACACCATTTGGCTGAAGGGCGTCTTTGCACAATTGGGGATACATATTACATGGGTCTTTCCATCCCCTGGGCCTCTGATGATTGCACGGTGGTCTCTTCCTGTGAGTCCCCAGGCAAAAGGTGGACATTCCTCCCTCTGAAAGGCCACAGGCCTTTCTCTGCCTGGAAACAGACCAAGCCTTGAATTTCAGTTGGAAATGTAACTTCTTTTTTGTTTTCTCTTTTCATCCTTCCTACTTACTTATGACAAGGCCACTTTCTTGAATAAAAATGGAGACTCCTGGGTGTAATTAATACTATAATTTTAAAGTGCAGCAATATTGGAGCTATTTTCCCCAAACTGCTACTCAATTACAGGCATTGGAGAACTTGCAGAGACCTATTTTAAGCACTGGAGTCTCCAGTACATTTTAGAGCCATCTTTAAAAGATAGGCAACATGTGAAAATCCCAGATGTTTCCTCAATGTTTTCAGCATCTCTGAGCTGAATGGGGAAAGGCAATGTCGGTCAGGCCCCTCTACATCTGTGGATGGAAACTCCTGACACCGCCTTGTTATGAACAACCCCAGAAGCAAGGAGACTGGTCAGCCAAGGACTCCTAAGGGAGGAAAGCTTTGGGGACTATGAGAGAGAACTGGGAGGCTGGGAGGAAGCTTGCCTTTAACCTCACCTCTACCTCTCCTCACCCCACCCCAGCCTGGCGTTTCCTTTAGACATCTATTTGGCCCTCACACAGACCCTTGGCAGAGGTGGTGTCACCTTTGCTTTGCAAATACAGAAACAGGCTCAGAGAGGCCACCCATCTAAGAAGAGATCAAGATGGGGGTTGGACCCAGGCTCATGTCTCTAGCCTGCCCAGGAAGCATACAGTGTATTTATGCAACACACTGGAGCTGGGCTGCTGTTCATTCAGCTTGAAGATCATGGGCAAGTTGCTTAACCTCTCTGTACCTCAGTTTCTCCATTTAAAATGGGGCTAATAACTGTAGCTTCTTCAAAGTCTGATGTGAGGATTCATAGAATTAATGCATAGAAAACCTCAGGGGTGGTAGATGTTACACATACTTAACACCTGGTAAGAGCTCTAAAAAATGAGCTCTTACTATGATTAGCCTGACAAAAGCTAAAGTTGCTCGGGTGAGAATATGGATAAGTGGAATTGTCCTTACCGACCACCATATGCTTTACTCTACAAGTTCCCATGAGACCTAACATCTCCAAGGCTTCCTTTGCTGCTGCATCCTCCTGGATTCCACTCCCCTCCTTCCGGACCTGTGGTCTGGCCTCCCTGCCCTTCACTTGCTCCATGTAGCATTAAATCCTGAGCAGGAGCCTGGTGAACCATGATGGAGTCAATAGTCACATTTGCTATTGAACATCAATGTAGACAGGAGCAAGTTTTTTTTTTTTTAATTTCAAAGGCTTGATTTCTTCATCTGTAAAACGGAAATAATAACACTGCCTCTCTCATAGGACTGTTGTAATAATTAAATGCTATTAACATATTTGAAGGTCTTAGGCAATTAATAATTTATTCAGTTTTAGCAATTATTATTTGTCATCGCCTAACATGCCAATTTTTTTTTCCTTTTCTAAATTCTAATCATCATTCTAGGAGTCAGCCAATTTTACATCCCATTCCCACCCCTCCCCCATGCAGCCTTCACATAATTAATCTTCTCTCTCTCCTAAATTCCCTGTAGCAGCACCCATCTGACACCAAGGCCCTATCTAGACTCCATGTGTCTGTGCTTTCTGGGGAGGACCTGCTCTTACCCACCTGTGAGCAACAATAAGCTCTCCCTGTGGTGTGCGAATCAATCAGGAGGTGGTTGCCTCATTTTTTATGGGTACAGTGGTCCTGGATCCTCAGTCCTGGAGAAAATATGACTTTGGCAGAAAGGGCTTCAAAGATGATTGAACTGATCTATTGTACCAGGGAGGCCATGGAGGTCAGAAACAAAAAGGATTTTCTCAAAGTCACCAAACCAAGGGAATAAGCATGGTAGATGAGAAGGAATAGGGTTTGGAGACCAATCCTCAAGTTTGAGCTCCTTTCCTAGCCATTAGGACTTAACTGCTCTGGACCGTGGCTTTGATCTCTATTGAATGGGTATAAGAACAGATTGTTATATTTAATGAGCTGACATAGAGATTTTACAGCACACAGCATAGCTATTATTACCCTGTAGACTTGTGGTATACTGAATGAGATAATTTTCCTTCCACTGTGCCTGGCTAATTTGTACTTCCCTGAATAATGGCTTCCAGGAATGCTTTTTGAGGATGTTGGTGGTGGCCCAGCACCTGAACTCTAAACCTCAGCATCAGCCCTACTGGGTTGAGATGTGCCCTAACAAGGCCACGCTGGCCTCTGGAGCAATGCTGCATCTATACCTGCCTGGTTTGGGCCTCATCTTTTTCACAGAGAAGGTGGATGTTCCTGCCTAATGTATTCAGTGTCTTTCAAACAAATACAAAATGCCTTGCCCTAGATATTCTATTAAGTCTAATAACAGTCATCATCCCACACCCAGGGTGGAGGCCAACAGAAATGCTCTTGTAGAAGATTTGTTTTTTTTTTCCAAACTCCTTTACTGTCAGTGTTTGGCTAAAAAATCAAGCCACTCTAGATGAAGAAAAAATGTCTATGTTCAGCCTCTTTTTCTTTTCCTGGGTGTGTGCAGATGGGGCTCCGCCTTCCCTGTCACCAAAATCCTTGTTGGGGAGAGGTGCTGACCACAGGTGGTTGTAACTCAGCAGCCTGGCAGCATTCCCTTGGCAGAGACAGAAAAGACCCTCTAGGGCATCCCGGAGTCTAAGTGTCCACCCAAATGGCTTTGGCAGATTCCAGGCTCATCTTTATTTCATTTCTCCCAATCTGAGAGATGCCAAGAGAGAAATCTGGACTTGCTTTCAAACCCTTGAGCTTTGAAAAATAAGTATCTTCATTGAACATTTCTGAGTGGCAGCCACAAACAAGGGCCCACTGGACATAACTTACTTATTCCACAAACAGTCCAGGCCCTTTGTTGGGCGTCCATTCATGCTCAGAAGGGACTTTGTGATGATACCAGTCAGAAGACTTTGGTTATAGCAACAAAACCAACTCTTGCAATATATTGGGGGATTTATTGGAAGGATGACAGGAGCTTAATAAATCAATGGGAGAGTTGGACAACAAGGCTCAGAAATAGGCAGAATTAGGAACTGTACGTACATTCTGGTAGCAGGAGCAGTCAGATCAGGGAGCTGCCAGGATAAGCGTACTCTGACCACCTCTTTCATCTCTGTATCATTTGCTTAGAAATCAGATGCCTCAGAGAGAGCATCAACTACCCAAGCCTGGCCATATATTTACCTCTGGCTCTGGCTGAGAAGCCATCAAGGACTCCTTCTATGGGAGTGTGTGCCCCTGGATTTACCATCCCATCAATATTGCAAATAACAGCCCTGGTTGATTTGGCTCAATGCATAGAGTGTTGGCCTGTAGACTGAAGGGTTCCAGATTCAATTCTGGTCAAGGGTACATGCCTGGGTTGCAGCTCGGTCCCTAGAAGGGGATGTGCAAATGGGGTTGTGCAGGAGGCAGCCAATCAATGATTCCCTGTCATCACTGGTGTTTCTATCTCTCTTCCTCTCCCTTCTTTTCTGAAATCAATAAAAATATATTTTTAAAAAAGATTGTAAATAATAGAGGAAAGTAATTTGCAAAAAAAAAGTTGAGATATAGTTGAAATGGGGATTGGAAGCTTTATAGGCAAAAACAAAACAAAACAAAACAACCCCCCCCCAAAAAAAAAACCCTTTATCTTTGTTTTCACAGTTTGAATGGTGTGTGTATGTGTTTGAACACCCAATCATCCAGCAAACATTTTCTAACCATCTATACTATGCTAGGCCCGTGCTAACTCCTGGAGATACAGAGGGAACAAAACTGTCTTGGGAGAGAGAGACTCCTCAATAGGTACTTGCAATACAAGATGACAAAATATACATGCACAGGATGCTTGGACACAATCCTACTCTTCCTGACAAGGTCCACTGAGACTTCCCACATCTGTAAATTCTAGAACAATCGAAGTAGAGATGGATCATTTGTAATGCCAAGCATTCATACCTCCTTCCATTTATTCATAAGTTCATTCAACAAACATTCATTAGGCACCTAGAGTGAATGAGAATCTCTGAGTCTAGTTGAGAAGAGTAGCAGTGACTACAGGTAAAAGACAGCCAATGAGCAAGGGGAGGCATGGACTTTTTCTGAGTAATCTCCTCTGATTTGTGTCCATGTCACTGGCCAAGGTCTGATTTGCTCCTACCATAGTTTTGGCAACCCACCCAGGAAGAGGTGAACCAGCCCAGGAGTCACAGGGACTCCCTTTGTCTCCCACCCCCAGCTGGATTCTGGAGTACCTCACCTTTCTTTCCACACAAAAGTTCCCTCCTCTCACCCTGCCCCAGGCGGGGACAGGGAGGTGGGGGAAGGTAAAGGAGGAGAAAGGCATCCCTGCATTCCTCCTTTTTTCCTATGCTCCTAACCTCAGCACAAATCTATTGGCAGTATCCTCAAGTTAGGGCCTGTCTAGATGAGTTTAGAAGTCTTGCCCAAGCTCTGGACAGCATCATATCATGAGGCCCTGGACCACTACCTCCCTGTATAGCTCCCTCTTTCCCTTCTGAGACCCACGACTGCTATGCACCTTCCATCTCTTGAATCTCTTGGCCTTGCTACTCCTCCTCTCTCATGCTGTCCTAGGTGAAGTACTCATCTTGCTATTCCTGCTCCCCATACCTTCCTGGGATCCAATCAGGTCTTTCCTGAGGCCCACTGTGTCACTTCTTATCCCCAGAGACTGAGCATTAGCAATCCCCAAGGAAACTCAGGCTTCCCTGCTGGCTGCAATAAAGGAATAGAAGCAGGAACTGGCACCCCAACCTCTCCTCACCCCACACAAATATATCTTGTCTCCACCAGCAGCTAAACCTATAGAAAACTTCAAAACAGGCAGCCTCACCCAGCTGGTGTGGCTCAGTGGTTGATTTACAGTTTGATTTGTGGTTAGGGTACATGCCAGATTTTAGGCTCAATCCTCAGTAGGTAGGAAACAGCCAGACAATGCTCTCTTTCATCATTGATGTTTCTGTCTCTCCCTTCCCCTTCCTCTCTTAAATCAATAAAAATATATTTTAAAACACACACACACACACACACACACACACACACACACACACACACACACACAAATCAGGTAGCTTCAAGGCTGGGTGAGAAGTGATGTAAGACAGGGGAACCTTTTGCTCCCTGATCCCATGGGGATCCCTCAGAGCATTTGGCCCTCCTGGGGATTTTTGAAATAACCCGCTCAGCCCCATCTTGGCAGGAACCCAGCGCTCTTCCACTGCTGTGACAGATTGTATTCGGATACATTTGGTACCCAATTCCAAAAGAAAAAAACAGATCACCCATCACCAGGTAATTATAGAGCAACTGAAAGGTCATTTAGCTACTGTGTGATAAGCAACAGACTATTTTAATAATCACCAATTACCATACATTATAGTATATCATTTGGCATTTGATGATTTGCTTGGGTCTCACCTGCTCCTCATGGAGTGTTTCACAGCAATTCGCACCTTCCCCGACAGAAGTTGTGTTTCTAATTGAAGCACTATTTTTATAGTCAGGGAAAGTTTGTAGAGGTGGTGCAAATTATATCATGCCAAGTAGAAGGATGCATTCTGATAGTGTCTTTTCTGACAGCTCTTTCATTACATCACACTCAGCAGGATGGAGAGTGAGATTTATTCCATGATCTGTGTAGCCTTTCGACATTAGAGGAGGTATAAACCTGGAGGCCTGCTGTCCAGACAGACATGTGGGCAATCCAAACAACTGTCCACTGTTTACTGCTGACCACTCCTACCCCTGCTGGAAGTTGATCTGGAAGTCAGAGGGCTGAGCTCCTGCTCAGGGTCTGCCATAGAAGTTAGAGCAGACCCTCCCAGGATACAGTGGTCCTTCAAGGGACGTAGGAAGTAGACCCCCACCCTCTAAGATTTGCTCAGTCCCTTCTCCTGTCCCCTAGGCCTATCTCTTTAAATTCACTCAGCCACTTCCCTAGGGCACTAACCTGTCAAAGGGGACAGCCAAGTCAGTTCGGGGTCCAGGCCTATCCCCACAGTCATGGATCCACTGAATTCTTTTCATAGTCTATAAACTGCAACAGCTTAGCTTTGATCCTTTCTTCCCCAAAAGGCACCCACTGTCCTCATGATATTTATTCAACCCTTTGACTCATGTTCAACCTCTAATAGTCTCCCTGTTACCAGTTTCCAAAGTTAGGGTGGTTTTTATTTGGGACAAGTTTATAGGATCTCACACATCATTTTTCTGCTCTCACAAAGCAGATACTATTCAATCCATCAAACACTATCATCATTACCACACCCGATCATTTCAACCACGTTCACTTCAACCACTCAGGCTGCTGCTATCCCCTGCCTGTGTTACCACCATAGGCTTAAAACCAGTCTCCTTGTCCCCACCTTCCCCCTAATAGTCTATTCTCAGTATATTAGCAAGAAATATTTTGTTAAGATTTATTCAAATCATGTTACTCCTCTGTCAAATCTTCCCAATGGCTTTCCATGTCATTCAGAATTAATATTTAATATACATAAAAATATCAGAATGAAAAATAAAGTCAAAACTCTTACTCACTCTAAAGCTGGCCACGATCTGTTACCCCACAGTTCAGAGAAGTTGTTCATCCTCTCCCTGAATCTTCTACTAATTCACTTTGCTTATTCTGTTTCAGTTACACTGACCTACTTGTTATGTCTTTGGACACAATATGATAGCTTTATTTCAGAAAAAAAAGTTGAATCATCTGTAATGGCATTAATAAAGTAAATAAAATGAATTGTTTCCAACTAGAAGGTTATTTTCAAAAGATACCTTCAAGTTCAAATGGAATTTAGACTAACTTTTGAGTATTTGAAGTGCTTTAGATAGGACCTCTTCATTGCAATAGCAGAATCCCACTTCAACTGGGATCTAGCAGAAAAAGTGGATCATAACATAGTAAGGAAGATCCAACCTGCAGAATATGAAGACATAAAAGTGCTTTCATATGAAATGGTGAGCTGAACTCAGGAGCCAAAGAAACATTAGACCCAAGCAGTCAAGTGTTTGTACTGGGGATGGACAGGGAAAGTAGAAGTATTTTTTTAAATATATTTTATTGATTTTTTACAGAGAGGAAAGGAGAGAGATAGAAAGTCAGAAACATCGATGAGAGAGAGACATCGACCAGCCGCCTCCTGCACACCCCACAGTGGAGATGTGTCCGCAAGCAAGGTACGTGCCCCCGACCAGAATCGAACCTGGGAACTTTCAGTCTGCAGGACGACGCTCTATCCACTGAGCCAAACCGGTCTTGGCAAAGTAGAAGTATTTTTGCACCAATTAGAATGATTCAGAAATGGGAAAAAGATGGAAACTAAAGATAACTAACAAGAGTGAGCCTAGAGGAAAAGATGGAAACCCTGGAAGAAAATGACCATGGCAATGGAGTTGAAAACATGAGCAAATGACTGCAAGTAGAGATTGAGGGGATGGGTCTACTCCAGCCCCAAACCCAAGGCACAGTGTATGGTAACTGGGAAAATCCCTGCCTCAAACTAAAATGGTGCTTAGTCCTTTATCATACCTATATTTCACAGGACAAATTTACAACCAAATATACCTCCATTTTACCAACTTATCCACAATGCTAAGCTCAGCAAAAGATCCAGAGAATATAACCTCCCCCACCACACACACAGTTTTAGCAGTTTACAACCCAATGAGAAAGGGAAACACGCACAGATGAATTATTTAACAATATCTAAAGTTAAGGAGATAGTGTGATATATTGACAAGAGCACATCTGTGGAGTCAAACAGATCTAGGTTTGGATTGTGGGTCTCTCACTTTTGAAATATACTTTAGGTAAAGTTATCAAACCTTCTACACCTCATTTTACTCATCTTAAAAATGGAAATAATAATGTTTATACCCAAATGGCTGGTGCATAGCAGGTTTTAATAAATGTTGGTTCTTTTTTTTTAAATGCAGGGTCATATGTGACTGTTTGCCAAAATACATAGGATACCTAAAAGATCTTCTAGGAGTTCAGTGAAAGGAGAGTTAAGGTCCCAGGCAATAGAAGACTTGGATAGGTTTCTCAGGGAGAGGGTGGGCCTTTAACCACTTGTGTCAGTTAAGTTTATGTCACCTCAACTGGGCCACAGGGTGTTCAGATATTTGCTCAAACCTTATCCTGGGTATTTCTGTGAGTTCTAGAATAAGATTAACATTTCAATCAGCAGACTAACTTAAGTAAACTGCTCCCCAATTGAAAATGGCTGTTGTTGAATCAGTCCATAGTCTGAATAGAACAAAAAGGCTGATCTTCCCTTGAATGAGAGAGAATTCCTCCTGCCTGAAGGTTTTCAAACTAGGCCATTGGCTTTTTCTTTGATTTGAACCAAACCATTGGCTCTCCTGGTCTCTAGCTAATCAACCCACTCTGCACAGGATCTTGGGATATCTTGCCAGCCTCTATAGATAAATGAGTTGATTTCTTATAATAAGTCACTTTTAACATATGTATGCATATCTCATATGTATATATATCCTATTGGTCCAGTTTCTCTGGAGAAGTCTATAAAATCACCACCTTTGAAGGATGGGTTTGGGTTTGAACAGAGTTGGAGTAAGGGTCAGGGCAAAGGCAAGAGAAAATGAGTGACAATCGGTTGTTTTCCCCAAAACTAAAGAACTCTGAGTAATATTGGCCAACATTTACTGTGCATATAACACAAGCCAAGTTCTGCTTTGCCTTCATCATCTCATGTAACTATTAACAGTCTGATGATCTTGATACACATTATCCCCCTTTTACAGATAAAAAAATCAAGAATACTTTCCAAGTTCCTATATATATAGCAAGTAGCAAGATCAGAGTTCATATTCCACTAATATGACTCCAGGGTCTATGATCTTAATTTCTGTACAGATTACTGTTCCATATGGTTGGCTGGATAATGTTGGCACAAACACAGGTGAAACTTAGATGCCAGACTAAATAAGTTAGATAGCCGAAACCAGTTTTGCTCAGTGGATAGAGCATCGGCCTGCGGACTGAAAGGTCTCAGGTTCGATTCCGGTTAAGGGCATGTATATTGGTTGTGGGTACATCCCCAGTAGGAGGCGTGCAGGAGGCGGCTGATCAATGTCTCTCATGGATGTTTCTAACTCTCTATCCCTCTCCCTTTCTCTCTGTAAAAAATCAATATAATATATTAAATAAGTTAGATAACTGCAGACATTGCACCCAACTCCCTCATTCAGCGGAGAAGGAAACTGAAGTTCAGAGAGAAGTGACAGAGCCAGAACTTGACCAGGGGTCTTCTTTCTACTGAATCAGCTCTTTGGCTTGCCTCAGGCAGAGTCTCTGCTCCTTTTTGGGTCTTGCTGTGACATGCACCTCTCCTAGGACTGGACCTCTCCTGGAACCTTTCCTCTGGGACCCCTCCAGCCCAGCCTTTCCCTCAGGAAGCCAAGAGAAAAGGGCCACTGTGGCTCCTGGTCACCCCAAATTCAGCTCCCTCTTTCCTCTGGTACCTTTTCTTCTCATGGACATTTTCCTCTTTGGGACCCACTGCCTGTACTGCCTCAGTCCTAATTTTCCACAAAAAAAGCATCACATGATACCAAGTATAGGTCAGCTCCCAAGGAGGCTCAGGGTCCAGTCCTGTCCTCAACTGGTTGGGTACAAGAGGTGACTTAGCATACCTTCCGGGCTGCAGCCTGGCACTGCAATCAGGGCCCAACACAAACTAGTTCCAGTTGCCATGACCTGTACCTGAACTACTGACTGGTTCACTCTAGCCTGAGAGCAGGTATTGGTCCTGGTGCCCCATTTCTGGTGCTGCCTCCAGTTAAGTGAGAATGTGCTATTGTCTGCTCCAAACCCTCTCTGTGGAAGGCTCTCAAATCCTGAAGATGATTCCCATACAGTCTCTGAGTCTCTCTGGAAAAGAAACAATCTCATATGCAAAAACACAGAGGCCACTGACCATGCAGCCACATTGCTTGACCACTTCCTGTGTCACATACTGGTGATACAACAGTGAAAAAGACAGAGCACCTGCCCTCGTGCAGTTGAGAGTGTAAGGCCCATCACAGACAGATGAGTAATCATGATCCAGTGGGCAAATGCTATCCTAGGAACATACCAGTCTCTGAGAGGAAACACAGCAAGGGCATTTAAACTTGACCTGGCCACTAGGATTGGGGTGGGGATGTCTAAGAACGGCTCTCATAGCAGCAATGTCAGAGTTGCAGAATGGATAGTTTGCCAGACAATAGGGAGGAGGTATGAATGCACATGGTGGGGCTGTGGGTGGAGAGGTGAGGATAATTTCCGAGCCAGGGAACCACATGTATGAAATGATGAGAGAAGACCTGCTGTGATGTGGATTGAAAGTTACATTGTGTCAATGGAACAGAACTTACCAGGGGGTGGTAACAGATGAGGCTGCAGGTGCCATCCGGATTGGATTATGGAGGACCTTGTAAATGATGTTAGTGAGTTTGGCATTTATCATGCAGCCTTGGGGGTGGGGAGAGGGTCACTAAAAGATTTTAAGCTGAGAAATGGCATGGACTGCTTTTCAACTTGGACAAAGAGGCAAGTGTGATAATAGGGATGTGGGCAGTATGCTGGGGAGTCAGGGAGGGTGTGACTCACTGTCTTGTTTGGGGGCCCCAGGCCAGAAGTTCATCCTTGGGAGCCAATGACCTCCTCTGAATGCATTTCTGATCATCCTAGACCCAGAATCTGGGCCAGGCTGCTGGGCCTGCCAGGCTCCACTCAAGCTTGCCCCCCAGGTCCTCTGAGCAAACTAACTCAAGCAACTTTTCAAACATATCCCCAGAACCTGCTTCTGGCTCTGCTCCCTGCAGCTGCTGGCAGTTGGCTTGGCATCTCACTGCTTCTCACCACTGCTCGAGACTCTTGGCTCCATCTTCCCAGTAAGATGCATGGTGGTCTCCACCCTCCCTAGATTGAGTCCCAAGTGCGGCCCCACCACAAAGCAGGTCTGGGGTTCAGGTGCTTTTAAACCTGGTGCATCCCACAGCAATCTGGTTCCCCGACTTCTAACACTATAGCTAAAATAGGCTGGTTGAAAATGTTCAGACCATGAAAGATCATGGGAAAGATGCCCTGAAAGAGATAGCTCTCTCATCTTGCCCTTTAAGGGTTCTTTGGTGACCTTGAACAAGTTATTTAAGCTCTCTGCCCTCAATTCCCTCATCTGTAAACAGGTATAATAACAAGACCTACTTCATAGGTTTGTTGTGAAGATTTCACAACTTAACACATGGAAAGCACTTTAATAAGCGCTGACACATAGGAAAGTTAGCCTTTCCATCACTAAGAGCTGTCCATTCCACTGAATAAATGTAAGCAGCGCCCCGTGAGGCGATGCAGGCAGCAGGGAGGGCAGGCTCAGCTGGTAGAAGGAAAAATGGTAGAATTTCCCACAAGTAAATAAAACTGCAACATGCCTCCAGAACTGAGCAAACATCTTAAGGAAAATAAATGCTTCCAGACAGGGCAGCTGCTCAAGTGGCTCACTATTGTCAGCTTCTGGAGTTTGCTAAATCCCCAGGGTTCCCTCACTTTGACTGGTGAGGGCAGAGGAAACAGCATGGCCTTTGGACCACGACAGCCTGAACGCTGACTCCGTCACGTCCTGGCTATGTGACCTTGTGAAGCTCACTCCTGCTTTGTGAGCCTCAGGTTCCTCATCTGTGGGGTGGGCACAAAATCCCTCTCCCCCCCCACACATGGGCATGTGGTAATGAGGAGAAAGGAGAGGATTTCTACATGGCCTGGCATGACATGGTGCTCAAAGCGGGGAGTTCCTGTCCTGTGAGTTCACCCCTACCTACCAATATACATATGCATCCTGCAAGCAAAAGGAAGACAGAGATACTCCAGCCATGAGCAGGGAAGCCCCTCTTAGGGGATGATGAGAGTTGAGAGGGGACATTGAGGGTGCCTTCTGTTTCCTTCTGGGATTTTTCTTCTCTATGGTTCATTTTTCATTCCTGAGAGGAATTAGGGCATTGTCATGTTCAGGGTCAAGTTCTTTCCAGGACTGTGAGCGTCAGAGGGACTTGAGGAGGAGAAATGCAGACCTCTCTCATTGTTCTGTATCCTGCTGCCACCCACCCCCCTAGCCAAGCCCTCAGCCCAGGAGTCATTAGCAGGTGGCAGGGCCAAGCGTGGGGCCATCAGTCAGAGGAGAAGGTCTACTGCAGTTCCTGGGATGCAATGGTGCCCAGAGGAGCCATTGGCAGTAATGATGATGGGTATTTAGGCAAATGAACTGTTAATGACCAGGCAGAGGTGAGCTGCCTCCCAGACCAGCTGGAGCTCAGAGTTGGCTAAGAAGGGCAAGGCAGGAATGAGGAGAGAGGAAAGAGACTTCATTTTCTTTTCAGAATGTGGCTTCCCCAGGGAGCCTTGTGGCCACGGGGCAGCCCCTCCTTTATCTGCTACTCTTACCTCAGGTCTCACCATCACTTCCATGAATTACTGTCGGGTACACCCCACTCCTTTACCCATCTTCCTAGCTCCATCCTTCCTGCCACTTAGCAAAGAGGAATCTTGTCAGTAGCCCACATGAGCAGGGAAAGAACAGCTGAGATGCTGGCCAGATGGGTCAGGTTAGGTGGATCCCAGTGACTGGGGGTTGAGTGACAGGGGAGGTAAATATAATAGTATTAACAATCACCCATCTACGATTATATTACTGCTGCAAATTGTGTAAGGAGTGTCAAATATGTGCCAGTTATTCTTCTAAATCGACATTTGTTTATCTTATTATCCATGCAATTCTTAAACTGCAGATTAACACTCCCATTTTATAGAGGAGGAATCTGAGGTGCACAGGAATGAAATGACTTGCCCAAAGTTTAGAGCGCTAGAAAGTTGGTTCAAAACTCTGTCCAAGATGAGCAGAGAGAGTGAAGCTAGAGAACTTAGTAATTCCCACCTTTCAAGACCCAGGAAAGGGAGAGTAAAGCACAATGTGGGGAGAGTCAAGAATAGCAGAGTGAGGCCTCAGAAGGCATTGACTGAAGTGGAGCCAAGATCAAGACTTTGTCCCTTTCCTAACCACACAGAGTCTGATAGACAGGAGGTAGTAATCAACATCCTGCAGGGGAGATGCTCTTGTTCCAGCCTCTGCTTCTTTGCACTCTTGCTTTGCCCTGTCTCACTGGGCCCATCCAAACCTATGCCGATATAAAAACAAAGCTAAAATAAAAATTAGCTCTGCCCTTAAACTAACTGTGCCACATCCTTGCTGTGTGACCTTGGGCAATCACGTAAGCACTCTGAACCTGTTCTTCTCATATGTAAAATGGTACAGAAGGAAGGTCACTTTTTATTTCCAGGCTCTGACTGCAGCGAGCAGGGTGGCTTTAGACAGGTTGTTGAACCTCTGTGACACTGTTTTCTCACCTGCAAAACTGAGACAACTATTCCTTCCTGGAAGAATCATTCCAAAGATTAGAGGTGATGTAAATAAAACACCTGGCACATAATTGGTCAACAAAACAGAGACTGCAATTAGTCTTTCTTTCATTAGGTGTATAAGGTGCCTGACCCACTGCCTGGGTCCCATGGTGAGCATTCTCTTTCTCTGCTTCTTCTCTCATCTGTGAGAAACTTTTCCTGCACCCTCCCCAGGAAGGCTCCTCCTGCACTGTACCTCCTCCAAACTCAAGTGTTTTAACGTTAGTGATTAAAGCTCAAACTGTATCAACCCCTGATGTTTCCTTCCTGTGCTGGCTAGCTCCCACTGGACCTTCATTGCAAGAATTTAATTGGCTGTGTGAATTTGAGCATGTAACTTTCCTTCTCTGAACCTCAGTTTCCTCTTGAACAGATGGAGGTAGGACAGGAGCCAAGTTTTCTGTCTCCAAACTACAGGATTTTCTAGGTTCCAAGCGCAGCCCACACCTTCCTACCTCCAGCCTTTGTGAGCATAAAATACCCTTACCCCACTTCCACATCTCAGTACCCATTTTAAATGCCACTTGTGCCACACAGTTTCCTTAATCCCCTTTAAGGAGAAGTGATTCCCCCTTAGAATTTCCAGAATCCTTTTTTAGCTACTACTCCTCTTAGAGTTTCCTAGGTTTTGCCTGGAACAGTCATACCTCCAATGAGAGCTGAAGTGTCTGATCACATGAGTGTCAGGAGTGTTCCCCTGTCTCGTGAAGCAACGACACTCTCATCCTTGCTTAATAAGTGCCCCTGGACCTATGGAGGAAGCCAAAGGTGTGCTGCATTATCCTTACTAAGAAGCTTACACATCCAAGTCACCAGTCCATACTTGGACATCTGTGAGCATCACTGTCACAGAGGTAGAAACCTGGACCTCGTCTTTCTTTGATCCCCGATGTCCTTCCTATTGCCATATTACCTTCGCTTAGTCCTATTTCTTTTGACACATGTGCTCGGAGCGCTAGATGAGAGCCAATTTCCTGACTCCAGGAACTGTATTTTATTCTGCTCTAACTGGCATCTGTTCAGGCAGATGAGTGAATATTTATTAGATCTCAGCAGGCTTCTGCCACTTTAATTGTTTTTTAGTGAGACGTGCCCACTGCTGACACCAGACCTCGTTGGCCATTTATCAGGTCAGCTAAGTGAAAGGGGAGCTGCATAGAGAAGGGAGTTCAAGCAGGTCCAGGAAATTTTGGCTGCAGAATGAAGTCACACTGAAGAAAAATGAATCCCGGGATGATCATTTGAAACTGATGGATTAAGAGATAAGCACCGGAGTTGTG